>VXCM01003223.1:0-58265 GCA_014773175.1 Lucifuga dentata | reverse complement strand
GCTGAGGACCAGGCAGGCAGAAATGGCAGGTGAGTGGCTGACCAGACATGCAGAACTGTGACAGTAACATTACTGACAATCATTTGCCAAGGCATACAACTACAATGGTGAATTAAAAATGTTTTTCCTACCTTCCAGACCACCACTGGTTTCATTTTATTCTGGTACGCTATTAAAATCAACTTGTTGATACTTGAAATATTCTTGGGATAGGTAATCCATCATCGTAAACAAGACGTGTATTCAGGGTTTTTTTCCGAAATTTCATAATTTTAGTGTTTAAGCGCAATAAAAAAAAACTGTGGAGTAAATGTATGTCTCCACCAGGGAATATAGTCCCAAAAAAAGACCTGTGTTTATCGAAAGATTTAAACCGTGACTTCTGTGACTTCAATAAAGCTGCGTAACTATTAGCAGGTGAAACATCGATTTTTAAGGTGGGTGTATCACTTGAGTATTTGATTTTGAAGATTAAGAGATTTTGCAAAATGTCAGGAAAGCTGAAATACAGTTTTACCCTTTGGGAAATGATTGTCAGTAACCTTATGTGTATGAAAATTGAATATATTAGGCTCAAACATACANGGAAATGATTGTCAGTAACCTTATGTGTATGAAAATTGAATATATTAGGCTCAAACATACAAAATAGGTGGTAAGTTTAAGCTTTAAGCTTGTTCAGGTGTCAAGTCAATGTCAAGAAATCACCTCAACTTGCCATTCACTTTGTGTCATGTTTTTCTCCATATCATTGTAACCATGAGAAGAATGTAAAAGTGCATAGTATCAGAAAAAGAGAAAACATTCCCATTAAACATAATTTGCCACATCAAAAAATAATGAGTGCTGATTTAAACAACTGAACCTGTTGAGAAGCAATGCAAATTGACAGCAGAGCAGCTTCTGATTATGGGACATACAGAAGCATACAGAACTTGTCATGATCAGTAATTACAGGGGAAAAAAAATACAATCACTGATATGTGAATGAGATATATGAATGCAATAAGTGACAGCAAAAATTTGGTGGTTTATAGTATTTCCCCATAAATCAAAAAGTTATTGAAAAAAATGAATAATGTTTTTCTTGTAATAACATTAGCACATCACCAGATTTTCACCCTCAGATCACCGCCCAAAAAGAAACACACATCACCTGCTACAGTGATTCGTGAGTGAGGCCCATGTGATGATTTACATCCCGTCTTCAATGAACTGACATCAGCTGAGCAAACAATATGGAACTTACAGAAGAATAATAGCACCAATGATTGTATAATGCATATTTAGACAGTTTAGAGTACATACCCACTGCATTTGCAAGGACACACACTATTCTCTCTCTCTCTCTCTCTCTCTCTCTCTCTCTCTCTCTCTCTCTCTCACACGCGCGCGTGCACACGCACACACACACACACACACACAATAAATATACACTGAGTTCTGTTTTTCCTTTTCATTTGTGGCTCTTGGCTGTGGCCCTTTTGGAGTGTCCAGATGAAGAGTGCACGGAGTGTGGCATAAACAATAAACAACAGTTATCGTGCGTGCGGCTGTCTGTGTCAAGTAGTACATGAAGCCAAGTCCAGCATCTGAGAGGCGTCTGCTCCTCTTTCTGCCTTTGGTCTCTTTCAGTGGCTTATAAAAGTGTGGATGTGTGTGTATGCATAAGGGTGTGTGTCTGTGTGTTCACAGCACAGCACAGGGCTCCTCTGTATTGTATTCTGAAGCTGGCTGGAAGTAAAACAGCAGAATTAAGAGTGGCGGGGGCAGCAAAAAAGGGGGCTGCCAGCACACTGCAGAACTGCAGGGAGCTCTCCCAGATCCCAGCTGCCCAGGACTGGCTGGGAGCTTCAGGCGAGTGCCAGGCTACCTCGGCCCTGATGGAGGTTGGCCAGAGAGAGTGGGAGGATTGGGAGTTACACATCAGAAATAATGCCAAAAATAACGTCTAGGCCTATATAAAGAAGGCCTTTTGAGCCACATAATGCTGACCTATACAAGAAAAACTCAATCTGTTGGCAGGTGGGAAAAATCTCAAGGGTAAAATTTTCTTTTTACAGAGAAGAAAATTGAGTTTTCAAAGAATAATTGGTTATATAAGGTCTTCATTTTTATGATGCACGGGAGTAGAGAACAAAATAACTCAATGCTCATTGAAATGGCCTTTCGGTATTGGTGGCCTGAAGGCCTCTCCTTCTACAGGGACTAACAGCAATGTGGAAAACAAAGTTTATCTGGAACTGTTTAAGGTATTATTTGTCTAACAATCAAGGAAGCAAGTTTATTTTGCAGATAATTATAGCTTTTGTTGTGTCGATGGCCAAGATAAGCCAGAGTTACGAACCATTAACTGGTTGTGCTTTTTCTGGCAAAGATTAGAATTAAGTTTGTAATGATGAGTGTACAGTACGAGCCCTGGCAGCGAGTTTGAATATCCTGACATAGGGCTCCTTCTGCTGTACTATGCAAATCAATATATTGTTGGAACAAACTGGTTAGAACAAACAACAACAAACTGAACAAAGAACAAACTGGTTCAGTTTATGCCTATCAGTTCTTTAATGTCAAATACAACAGTTTGTACCTCCAACTGGTAGCTCCTTCAACATCCTATAACACAACTCAATGGAAGATTGAGGCCATTAACTGTACAATATTCAAACCATATGTAATTCAAATGTCTAATCACACTCCCACCACTACTGACGGGAATAATTCCATACAACAGTCCAAAGTGGAATGTGAAACCTGACAGTTAGGACTCTATGGTAAGTACTAATAATTACATCTCAGGTTAGAGCCTGTGGAAATCCCCTGGCTGGTCTAGCCACTTTTGCCCTCTGAGCTGACCCAGGCAATGACCAGGGCGCTAATCATAACATTTGGCAGACAGCAGCATTTTTACATAGGTCCTCAGAGAAATCCCTTCCTCTACAGAGGCAGGTAATCACAACAAGAGCACATCCCACCCTGCTGCAAGCCAATAATTGCATGCCTGCTTTGTCCACTCCAGGAGGAGATTGGAGACTATTTCTGTGCTTCTGACAGAAACAAATGACCCCTGTGTCACCCTGCCTGCTGGACCAACTGCCTGTTACACAGCTAATGTGGGTGGTGTTCGTCATTGTGCGATCTCACTCTGGGGCCTGTGACAGGAAGTCAGCTCCAGTATTACAAGGGAGAAACCAATTTACATTAACAGGCAGTTTGCCCTCTGCATAAGGGTGGCAGGGAAATGTCATATTCAGTTGTTGAAAGCTTCCAGTGATTCCATGTTGCAGCACTGACATTTTAGATTCTCTGGGTCTACAGACAAATAAATGCTACAGGTGAAGAAATAACCTTATATAGTCTAATTTATCTGATGCATTCCCCTTCCTGTTCTACACAGGAATCTCGGGGTCCCACACAGCAATACCTCAAACTACCAGGGTCCCTAGGTTAGCTTCCTGTGTCAAAGTCATGACGTGTGCTGGTTCTGTGTTTTCCATGGCTGAATCTTTTTCTTTGGACACCTGGATTATATTTGTCATCCAGCAAATGTCCAGGGAGAGCCATTTGGATGCATTTCATTATAACTGCTGACGTGCTGTTCTCTCAAACACCTTGTTACTGCTACAGTAGCTACACTGGGAACTGACAGATGAGGATGTCTGGATGCTATTGTTGGACATATTGTTCCATGATGTTGAAGAGATGGAGAGTGAAAACATCCTATAAACCATACATGTCTGATCCAGTGATGAAAGAAATACTTGTTCCTCTGCTATAGCCCATTTAATGGCGTAGTGTTATTCTAGTATTGGTAGGTTGTTGTTTTATAAAAACTGATGACTCAATAAGAAAAAATAGAGAAATATTCGTCAAAACATCTTAAATCAGAAGTCTAGACAAATTTCATCAAACATTGTTTCAATCAAAACAAAACTTTAGCATTGTTAGCATTTGTAGCAATTGGCAACAGAAAATCGATGCCACGTACATGCTGTCCATTGAAAGCAGTTAAAAAGGGGCAACTTCATATGTAAGTGATTTTACACCAACTACCAAAAGTTGCCACAGTCCAAACAGGAAGTCTCAACTTCAGTGGCTACCAAATAGTCTTATGAAATACATTTGGAGGGGTTAGTGACAGATCCTATGCCAGACCACTTTTCCTTCTTCTCCACAGCCCGTAGTGATGTGTGTGATAGATATACTGAAGCCCAATGGAAAATTAATTTCCTCTAATGCTGAACATCAGAGTCAAACCCAGAGAAGGTATGAAAACCAGGTAGGCACTGACTTCTGATTGGCTAAACAAACCCAATTTAGCTAATCAGGTGTGGGTTATAAACAAGAATTCTTTTGGTAGTTAAAGAAAGAAAGCCATATGACTTACATACTCTTTGCTCTTTATTCCAGCATTGATTATGATGATATTTAGGTGTGATGACCCAAGCTTGAGGACACACTGTACATATGCTGACAATATGCTGCAGGCTTTGTGGTACTGCTCCTTTCCCTTTGACACCATGTGACTCCTCTTGTCTTTGGAAAATTAACACTTTCTGAGGGAGTTTGTGTTCAATATGTGGATGTATGCCTGAAATAAATAAATCAGAAAACAAACTTAGAACACAGACACTCTGGGAGAAAATTAAGGCATTAATTGTTTCTATTCATGTATGCGCACTGAAGTTTTTTTTTTTTTTTTTTNTTTTTTTTTTTTTTTTTGTGTGTGTCATCTAAGGACAGGCAGGCTGACAGTAAGAGCGCCTTGTGTACATGATCTGTTCTTCCTCTTTCTTCAGCACTGTGGACACTTGACACCCACAGTGCTCAAGTCGCTCTTAGCCAGACCTGCCAGCCTAGCCCACCCTGGCATTGGCACTGACATAGCCAAGCTGACAATTATTATCTACCTCAGTGCCCTTGCTAGCAAGCTGACGGGATGGGCAGCATTTGTCTGGCTGCATTACACAGTCTGTCTGTCTAAGGTCAATGAGTGCATCTTGATCCCGCCTTCCAATAATGCAGGTAGTCAATAGATGAGTCTGACTTGTTTGGATGCATGGATAGAGGCTTTCATTTTTTTTAAAAGTGAAAATCAGAAATGCTTAGAAAACAATTATGAAGCAATCCTTCTGTGACAGAGACTGAGGTCTGTGGCTGAAGCCTGTTTGCAGGAAACCCCACTCTAACTGACAAGGGTTGTGGGGTGACTCATCCCAGGATCTTGTGATCATGTGGTCTCATCCAAGTCCTCCGCTGTCTCTCTTCTCACTGATAAACTGTGTTCAGCAACAAAATTCCCTCACAGTCATGACCATTTTATTATACTTGGCAGCAAGCAGAAAGATGTGAATTGAATTGTGTACTTTCTTGAATTAACTACCACCACTATCATTTCTAACTTAACTCTGGCAAAAGCAAAGTGTAACTTTATTATGACTCAATTGCAAGTGACAAAATGAATCTTGGTGAGGCAGAGCCAGTGGTACTGCCTTTACAATGACTCAACTATGACTTTATACAAAACCTACCACCTCCTCCACTGTCACCAAAGTGTAACCAGCAGGCTGTCTGCTTTGTGACTCATCTGAGGATAGAGCAGGACCAGGCAATAGGGACTATACTGCTCAGAGAACAATAAAATGCAGAAAATGACAGATAAGGCCTGTGACACAGATGGGTCTGGACTGTTTTGGGTAGACACCATCCTCACCAGTCTGAAATGGGCAGAGATGAGGAGCTTTCTCTTGAGGGATGTGACTGGAACTGAATGATTAAAGGAGGAAAACTTAAGAACTTACATTTTAGACTACAGATGGTGTAAAATGATGTTTTGTGTGGTGGTACAGATGACAATATAGTTTTCACATTCTCATATGTGGACATGTTTTTGAAAATTTAGTTAAGAAGGATCTATTCTTTCTAACCTTGCCTGCCCTGTCACCCGCTTAATCCCTTGGTCCAGAGTACTTGACACTGCAGCCCAAACTATTAATAACTAAAGAACTGACCTACACTCTTGACTCTTAACTGAGAAAGATCAAACATTTCTGTGTTAAAAATAAACACATTAACTGCACATAAATGTCTAAATTATCCCAACTGTTCCTCACTCTGTTTATATGTTTGGGACTCTGGTAAGGAGTGGGTGGCCCAGGCCTGACCCCTATTCATCTCAGTGAAATACAGTAGGCTAAGTTGTGGATGGACATTTAAAGGCACTGCATACCACAAACACACACACGCACACACACACACACAGATACATGCATATATGCATAAATGCACATATGCCTGCTCACAAAGAGGTCTAGCAACAGAATGAGTTAGTGATCACTAGATTAGCTCAGTGACTGTCTACCTATCATCACTCCACCTATCCACTTATGCATACTTAAAATGAATCCTAGCTAAGACAAATGCAGGAAAGCCACAGAGACTCCAAATGTAACAGATGTGTTACGCAGAGAGAAGTGTTTACTATAATTCCCTGATTGAAATGAACTAAAATTTTTAATGTTTGCAACTCTGAGAACACTCTTACTTCCTCCACTAGTGTGCTCCTCCTTTTCTCTGTGATGCTTGCACATCACTTTACCTGTACGCTTTGGTTATTAGATGCTAATCTTCTCTGAGGCTATAAGAATCAATAAAATATATTCTTGTAAGGAATGATTGCATGATCTCATGATTGCAGCTAACTCAGCCCATCAAGCTATTTAATTGATTGTAGAGCATCAGTGTATAATGCCCCTCTTAGCTCAAGTTTCTAAACCCCTCCTCTCTTTGATTATGTTGAGGAGTGTCTTTGAGCATATTAGACACTACAGTAGTGTGGTCAGTAGTAAGACATAAGGTCAGGTAAAAATTTTCCTATGAGAAAAAGAAGAAATTTTCAGTGGACACAAAAATGAGAGGCAAGAAACACATTTCAAATGATCCAAAGATACCTATCTACAATTCACGAAAAGGGGTCAACCTCGATAACCCTCCCTATTTGCCATCTACAATCTTTAAGAATTGAAACATCAAAGCTTGGAACAGTGCAGCATTCTCAAAGATCAAATGACCACTTGTCTGGGTTTGGATGGGATCCTAGAAGTTTTTCACATCGATGTCAAAGAGACAGGCAGGCTCATTCAGACAAACTCGTTCCTTCCTGGCTTGGCTCTCTTGTTCTCACAAGCTCCAATACATTCATAACTAAACAGTGGTCAGCCACACAAGATAACATGCCTATGATTCAGAGCACTGCCAAAGTATCTTCTATAGTACCAAAGTTTAAGTTACAAAAAATTAAGTGCAGAACAGCTGGGAAATATAAATCATGACTTTAGGCAACCATTGTTCTTCTTGACACAGGTCCTTACAAACTCAGGATCCTCTAAACATAATGATATGAATGCTATTCTGTTCTGTCCTGTTCTGATGGCTCCCTGGTGGATCCAGTAAATGAATACCTGAAGGACACATGGCTCCCGTATTACATCAGGGTCAGTTGTTATACCCATTTTGGTTTATTTGAACAATTCACACATCATACAGCAGACTTTTCCAAAAGACACTTTGCCATCTTGTAAAACCTGCTATCCTTAACCTCACTACTCCTTATTTATCTTTGAGCACAGTGATCCATTTTCCATAACTCATAACCCTTTCTGACCTGATCAATCTGATCACAAGACATAATTCCTAACTGGTTTCAAAGGCTGTATTTATTATATATATTTTTTATATATATTCTTTTCATTGTGAATTGCTCATTTTCACCAAGCTTAAGATTCAAACATGACCAAACATTTGTGGCAAAGATCCTTCAAATATATTAATGAAAGACTGAGGAAGATATATACTGAGGAAGGATATTTTAACTGAGCAATAGCTATTATTAAAAGAGATGCTGTAGATTTTGAAAAGTAAACTTCATTGTAAATTATATTCTAAAAATAACTAGGGAAACACAACTACAATAAGGGTTACACAGTCATAAAATGTAGTTCATAAAACATTAATGTACTGCAAATCTTGCATCACTGCAACCATATACACCAATATTGGCAGATCAGTTGGCCATTTTGATTCAAGATATTACCAAATCAGTTCTTATTGAGGATACCAATGATTTACAGAATCCTTTCTATTTTAATGGTTGCTGATCTCAGCCCTGCCTTTGGTACAGCAGATCACTCAAAATTTGGCTTTATTAAGAATATGATCTGAAATTTCAGTTTAATTTTCAGTTCCAGTCTTTCTTTCAATACCCAAGTGACCAGTGTAGAAAAAAAGGTCTTTCTTTTCAGGATTATAGATAAAAAAAAATATGCTTTTTCCAACCTTCCCTGATCTTGTTAAAGTCTTTCATACATTTATGCCTTCTTGTTTGGACTTTTGTAATATGCTTTTTCCCCCCCCTCCTTCTTCTTTTTAGGATTCAGCAATAAGGCAATCTCCTGTTTCCAGTTAATGCCAAAAAGTGCTGCTTAGCCTTAAACTGATACCAAGAAAACATACAGCACCTTTTCCTGCCTTAGAACAGATTTTAAGATTATTATAGATTTAAAGGGTCATGGTTTCTTCTACATTTTAAAAGTGTTAATTCCATATTAACCTGAGATCCTCAAGCAGGAATTTTCTGGTCATATTAATTCTTTGCTCTGCCTCACATTTACTTTCCCTCGCACTCTCTCTTTATCTCTCTTTTTCCCTGTCTGTGACACACACCCTTTATTATCTGTCGCTCTCATCTCCTCCATTCTGCCTCTCACTGGCCCCTGGCACCATGCTGAATATTCATAACTGTCTTCTGATGAGCATGCTAAATGGGTGTCAAGATGATTTGGCCACATGACAGAACTGGATTGTCTTTGATAAGCCCCGACTTGAGCCAGAATATTACAGCAAGAAGAAGAAGAGAGATGGAGAGAAAAGAGACATTGACCACACAGGCTTTTATGGTGCATTGTTGAACCAATTGGGACCTGGGAGCAGGCCTGTTGGAGCCTGGACTGGGTAGCAATGGAGAGGTCATTTGGGGGTCGGACCCCTGTTGTGGCCCTGGGGTGAAAGTCATTGTCACCAGGCTTTAATAGGTCCCAAAATTCCTCAACTGACCAAAACCTGTGAACAACATTTGTGATTCAAATAGGGCCTCTGGGGGCTCCGTCATGAGGTCTGCAGTTGGAAAAGCTTCTCAGAGGAAACAAACACTCCCATACACACACAGATAAGCCAACTGGTCCCCTTTTTGCTACAATTTCACATTTTCATAATTTTACATCACAAAACTGTGGGACTTAACACATTTTACTCTGAGCTGAGCACAATAGCAGCTTCCATTTGGAAAATAAATTATTTAATTATTCACTTTGCCATATGGCAAAGTATATGGCAAGTATACAGGCACTTCAGATGAAGGCCAGAGAGCAGATCTGAATTTAATATTATAATATGATTTCACTTTGCCATATGGCGAAGTGAATAATTCAACTTATAGTGGGAAAGAATGCCCAGTAATGTGAGTTTGTATCTTTCCTGCAAAGAAATTCCATCATTAACGATAAAAACAACGAAGAAAAATGTCTTAGCCAAGTCAAGAAATATTTAGTTTAAATCACAAACAGCAACACAGCTTGTTTATCAGGAAAAGCATTATTTTCTCTAATATCATAAAGAGAAAGGCTAATGGGTAATTTTAGAACATAATACTTTCCAGTTTGTTTATTTATTAATTTTACTGCTCTCATTAGTTTGGCATAGTCTACACAAGCCATCTCCTACCCGACAGCAGCTATAATAGGAAACAATGATTTCTTTATTTGATCGTTGGAGTGTTCCAACTTTCCTATAGGCACTTCAGGTAAAGGCCAGAATGCAGATTTGAATTTAATGTGATAATATGTTTTTGATTTTGGATGTAAAATTCCAACACAGTGCACATACCCACTTTTAACCCCTGCTGTTAGCTTCTGTGATACATGAACAAGCCAGAGTGTTTCAGTCTTTGATCTAAAGTGTTAAATTAATTTGATAATTGTTGTCAATTTCACTAAGAGATTAATGTGTAAAAAAGCAATAGATGGATGCAAGTGATCATAATATTTTTGTTTTGTGTCTTTTGTGTCATTGAGTCCTATGAGGGCAGTGGCACTATGATTTTATCCCTCATTTAAAGGGACGTGTGGGAATTCTGCATATTGTATGTGGAAAAAAAATGCATGTTCAAATCATTTAAATAACAACAATAATAATAATAATAATAATAATGATAATAATAAGCTTTATTAGATTCACGTTGACTCAGTTCATAGCAAAATGAACTCTTGTAGGCAAAGCTTTCTGATCAGAGTTTGTGAGCTGTGTTGTTATATCCATGGTTGCTACATAAATCTCATCTCCTGGGAGGCATCAAGGGCTGGCACTGCACGCTTTGTTTCCTCTGTCAGCATTGCTAACTCATCTGGCCTCACTGTCCTGTCACACACAGTAAACCCTGCCCAGCCTGGATAGTAAACAAAGACCACCAACCACTCTCCAACCACCCCATCCCACAATCTGCTACTGGCACTCCACAATTTACCAGGCACATAAAAATACACACACACACACACACGCACGCACACACACATTCTCACACATGACAGAAACCTCAGTGGAAATCAGGAACCTGCTCGCTAATCTTCAGTAAATCTGCCCCCCCATTTGGCTGTATGTGTCCTTTGTTATCAGTGCTGGGACTGGAGAATAGCAGAGGGTCACAAGGGTAAGACTTCTTTTCCAGCATCTGCTTAAAGAGAAAGGGGTGGGAGAGGAGTGCTACACAGGACAAGGGGCCTCCCCTCACTCCACTCCTCATCCCGCCACACACCAGCCCCCAACTCTGATATTTTTGGAAGTCCTTTTTCCCTTTTTTCAGTATTTTCCTTTTCCTTTCCTCTAAAACCCAAATAAAGTGTGTGATGGATGAGTGAGCAGAGGCAACACCTCCCCCATCAATCTAGAGCCAGCCTTGTTTAAGGAGGAGAAGGAGGACGTNCCCCCCCCCCCATGTGTCTCTCTCACACGCACATACATGCACAATCAACAACATTACTTACATATAGTTGTCATGCACCGTGTCAAGATGCATGCACACAGATTCCATATTCTAAGAGAGCATAAAAGCAAAACAAGAGATCAGGAGGGTTAAAGAAAAGAGAGGGGAGAAACAACACACCAAATGGTGCTGGTTAGTGGCTGTGCAGAGCAGAGAGATCTGAACAGCACAGTCTCTCTCTCTCTCTCTCTCTCTCTCTCTCTCTTCTCTGAGAGCACAAGGAGTGAATTCCAAGAGAATGTCGTCACCAGGAGCAAGGGAAAAGAAGCAGGGAAGTGGTTTAGAAGAAAAGAGAAAACCCTGGTTTAAACCTGTGGTTGGGTTTGTGGATGGTTTGGGTGGCTGCATGTTGTATATATGTGTGAGTATGTGGGTAGAAGGGTACAAGGTGGGTAGGTTGTGCATTCTCACAGGCACACAGGTGCACAAGGCATGTCTCTGGGAACTAAACACTTATATGATGTGCACACAGATAAGCGGTGCTGAATATAATCAATTAACCTGTGGTAAATAGTGAATCAATCACAAGCTGATGAGAACTGTTCAACTGGCAACTACTGAAAGAATATCTCGACACTATGACATGCAACCTGTTGATTATATCCCATATTATGTTTCTGGGTTCATCTCACCTTTACAGTAGTCTATTGTCTGCATCTCCATGTCTGTGGGCTCAACACTGCAGTAATCTGGTCAGGAATCACATCAAGAATGGGACTCATTCATGAGCCAACAGTGCTAAAAGAAGAACTCAATTTGCTCTGTACATTTTCTTTCTCTGGAGTGTGGTAGTGTGTGTGTTAGTGTATATGTGTGTGCGCATGCATGTGTGGCAGGCGGGCAGGAACCTCCAACCAAACAATTGTTGTGCCTAGGCTCATTTGCAGCCACCATAGCCGCAAAACTGTGGAGATCCAACTCATCTGCAGCCAAATCAGACTTATCAGATTCCAGACAACTTGATGTGGGGAAGGCAAGGGGTGCATTGTTGTTGTTGTCATCATTTTTGTTTGTGGGTCAGGCGAGGGCTTCCGGTATTATGCCACACATTGCCAAGTGTGTGGTTTCTAAAACCATTTGTCTGGATACAAAATGGACTGCAGGCCTTTTGCTTCTGGGTACCTACATGACAAGATAGCTAATGCGGTTTAAAGAGTCTGAGTTCCAGCAGAAGACAACAAAAGTCACATTAAGCTCTCAGTTTGAAAAAATAGGACAATCACTGCTAATGCTGGAATTTGCTGGAATATTAAACTATGACAATGTGAAGCAGGTAGAAAGTAAAACTGACTCACGGCAGAGCTAAAAATACAGATTTTCAGCCGCACAGTGGGGAGCGGATCTGAGAATAGCAGCAAGCTCATGACACACAGCGAGAGAGTGATGGATAGATAGAGAGAGATGGAGAAATGGGCTGAGAGAGATAGCCTAACTAACAGCTGTGAACATTTTCCATTTGAAGTGAAACATTCCTGTGTGCTTGTGGCCCTGCACACTCCAGCGGGCTTCCTCTCAGCTCCATGTGGTATTTGTCCCCAGCTAAGATCCAGGGAGTGGGAGAGCGAGCTGCAAACTTTCCCAAGGAAACCATCCAGCCACATGCCACTCTTGCCCTCCCTCTCCCTTCTTCATAACTCCTTCTCTGTCTATTGCCTCGTCATCATCATCATCAGCCTACCAGGCCATCATTTTCATGTTGTTCCTGAAAAAAATTCATCCCTAATAGGTCAATTTGCTTTTGATGCCCAAGCCTATTTAAAAGTCTTAAAGGCACTGGAGTAGCTCATGATTTCGTGCCTCTGTTCCTCCCTCCCTCCCTCCCTCCCTCCCTCTCAGGATGCATTCTCTGCCTGGTCTACTCATAATATAATAATAATGATGATCTTCCTTACTGAAAATTTAGCAGTTATTTCTAAATGACACACTTCTTTCTGCCCTCCAGAAACATTCTGATATTTGGTCCCATCTTGTCTTTCTGTGTCCAACTAGGGCATATCTCCATCAAGGTCACTACCCCCCNCCCCCCCCCCCCCCCAGATTCAAACTGATGCATAGACATACTAATGTCGATTACACTTTTTGCCAAATGCACTTAGTAGCTTATGACTGTTGTACCATCCAAGACTGTTTTACTGAAAAGCATCAAGTTTTCTGATTTCGCTGAATTGCATTCCTGCACCTAAATCCGTAGCCAGTGAGTTTCAGTTTCCCTGTTGGGTTTCTGTGACATTTTCCCAGAGTTACAATGGAAAGAAGTTGACAATGAGCAGCAAACAACAGTGCATATGTGTCCTCAGGATCTTGGCTCTCCAGTTGTGTGGGTAACACGATGCTTTGGCCTCAGCCAGTTGCTGCAGATGGTAAGAGCACAACAGCAAGCGCAACAGCAAGAAGGGAGGAAGTGTTGTTATCACCAGCTGGCTCAGCGGCTCAGCCAGAGCAGCCGGTAAGAGGAGCGCTGCAACAGGAACGCGTGGGNACCAGCTGGCTCAGCGGCTCAGCCAGAGCAGCCGGTAAGAGGAGCGCTGCAACAGGAACGCGTGGGTGTGCATGTGAGGCTGTGTGGAGGCCCCTGATGTCTGAGAGGGCAAATACTCTGTGTCTTGGTACGGTGCATTTATCCACGTTTATGAAAAAACGTGTGTGGCCTTTGCGCTCCTCAATGCAGTGGCCCACACATGACATACTGCTAGCCAAAGCATTTACTACGACCTTCATCTTGTTTGTTTGTGCAGCCTTCTGAGTAGACACTGAGAAGCCTATGCTTGTTTTAGGTCTGATTACCCAGCGTTTTATACAGCAATTTGCAAACCATCTGAGATAAGTCAATACTATTTACTACAGTAAATATCACTTGAAAGAAAGCTGTGTTTTTTACTTTCTAATTTAAAAAGTCAGTAGGTAGCCTGTCCTCTTTCAAGATAGCTATAATGACGAAAAAAAAAAAGGCGCAGAGAAGTGGAATATCAGGATTTGAACCCTTGTATCTTGAGTATTNTGACGAAAAAAAAAAAGGCGCAGAGAAGTGGAATATCAGGATTTGAACCCTTGTATCTTGAGTATTTGTATGCTTTCCATCAGCACCTGTCTGAGCTGATGCCTCTCGTGGTCTCTGAGGGATTCAGACATAAGGAGCGAGGGCCTCTGACGGTTGGGAGGATGCAGCCATGAGCCCTTGCGTACCAGTAAAACTAAAACAAGAACACACATTTCCCGTAACATACATTGATTCCCCTCCTATTTTAGTGTTTGTGTGTATGAGTGTGTGTATGTCTCTGTGTGCGGTGAATGTCTTTGTGTGGCCTTGTGGTGTTATTGAGTTCACACACTCACAAGTCTGCCTGGGAAATTTCTCTAACATACTGTATAAACTTCTAAAGATGAAACAGAAAGCTACTTTGAAACTTATCACCACAAATATTTAAAAGTCTGTTGACAGTTTAGGGATAGTTAAGACTCGACTACAAGCCTGTAAAGATATGACAACACATCATTTTCCAAGCATTCACTTTCCAAGCAGTCTCTTCTCTTTCCACATAAATCTTTCCATATTTACATCTCGATTTATAAAAAGTCCAAGGCCGACATTCCCTTTCTCTCATGTGTCATCCCACCCTTTCCTAAAGTTATTGTTAGCATGTGGCACCATTCTAACCAAACAATGATGCAATGATCCAGTATGCTAAACACTCCACATAAACCCTGACATCACCTTGTCCTATTCTCTTTTAATAGCTTTTTGATTCCCAAATTCGGTTGCACCTCTGCCACGCTACATCTTTAAGAGCATGCAGCTCCTGTTAGAGAAGGCACTGTTACATAACACTGTTTACCCCCCCTCCGCCCCTTCTTTTCCACATGCTTCAGAGTGTGACTGCCATGAGTTCTATACTGAAAAGGGGGACAGAGAACCCTCTGAATGATCACTGCTGAAGAAGCAAGGACAGAAAGGGAGTAAGAGACAGAGTGTGTGAAGTAGTGTGATGCCCCTTCACAGCACATCATTCCTCCTCTCTCTGTCACCCTCCACTCTCTCCCCCAGGCAGTCAGCCATCCCCTGTACATGGACAATGACAATGGCACTCTTCAACCAAAATAGTACCTTGCTTTAGCCGGGCTTCCTGCCTGTGTTCCTGGCCTTGCAATATTTCTTTCCCCTTATCAAAAGAGAATTCAGATAGATTGTCTTTAAACTCCAAATGTCGACTGGGGTAGTGAGCAGACAACTGCAGAGAGGGAGAGAAGAGGACAAGGCTCCAATAAGGCTGGACTAAGGGAGGACCAAAACAGAGATATCACATATATTACAGTCAGGACAGACAAAACAGAAGGGAGGGAGGGCAGTGCAGAGGACAGTTCAGAGGAGAAGGTACTGATGACATTGTGCTGTTTGCCTGCTCTTGATCAGCCAGGATGCATATGAAACACACGGCTGGACACAGTTAACTCTGCAGCTGGCCTGTAGCCAGTTTAAGATTAGTCGACTCTTACCAAATTAGACCACAGACAGCAGTGCCTGACACTAACAACAACAATGGACACATGCTTTCAAAAACAGGCTGTGCCTGCCCACAGAAAATACGAATGATACCTTTAAATAGGTTTAGTGAGTGAAAATTCCCCTAAAATCTTGGCTGGTGAGAATAAACAAAGTAAAAGGAAGTACAATATCATCAATAGTATTTGCATGATCTGTTAAGTAGCACACAAACTGGCAGCTTCATCATTAAACTGTAAAAACTAAGCATCTATTACGTGCACACACGCACAAACATATAATATTTAGGACTGTTGTGTTATGTTAATTTATTACAGTATTGTTACAAACCACTGCATGATAACATGGGAAAACAGCTTCTGCCAGATAAAAAAAATCACCAAAAATGTCCATGAATCACATTTAGAAAGTTCAGCTCCCCAATGATCAAATGCACAAAGGGAAGGTTTAAAGGGTAAAATGCTTATTTCAAAGCAAGCAGATTAAATTGTATGAAAATATGATAACTAGCACAAGAAAACATTGTATCTTATCAAATTGTTAAATCTTTAATGTTTTAAAAATTTGCATTGATTAAAAACTAGGCTGGAATTACAACAATTACAATGTCTCGCCATGATATTGTCGAGAGAAACAGTGTTTTGTGCTCATTCACATTTTCTTTGGCTTTATGCTAGGGACTTAATTGCCTTCACAGAAATGGGGCAGATTTCATCTGGTAGTTGAACTATTTGGCCTCCTGTTCACAACAACCCATTATATTGCTCTTTTATTTTGCTGAATCTGTAAGTTCATATTTTGTTGGTTAAAATGACCAATTAATTGAGCTCTCATCTCCAACATCTCCAGATGTACAAGAGGTTTTGACTGCACAAAAACAAACAACAAAAAAACAAACAAAAAAAAAAAAAAANAAAAAAAAAAAAAAAACAAAAAAACAAATGAAACAGGAAAAGTGAAATGAAAACAGTTTTGCAGGAGACACTTACAAAAAGAGCTTGAGACCACATAAAGGACCCAGGGTAAAACAGCTTTGCTCTCCCGAATACACAGAAATGCAACCCATCGCTCTCTCTTCCTCTATGCAATTGCACCCTAAGACAGACACTATCCCCCTAAAGGCTTCTACTTGGTGCAAACTTTTCTCTGCATTGTGTGTAGAAGACATGTTCTGAAAGGTTTTTGGCTCTGACTGTCTGACAGCAGTGGGAGCTGTCTGTGTGAGGGCCTCATTCATGGCTGTGGAAATATGATGTGGTGAGTAGATGCATATGGGGCTCTAACATCTCTCTCCCCCCTTGCCGTCTGAAGTGCATTCAAACCACGTCTTCCTGCTGAGAGCTTCATTATGCTGCCCAGAGGAACACATCGTCTCTGTGGCTGCATCATGGATCTCTCCGTGGACTCTCCCTTGCCACTTTCTCTCTCTCTTTCTGTTACATAGCGCAGTGACTAAATGGGAATGCACCTTGTCCATCCCTTGAGGACCACCGGGACACAACAGCATGCTTCCTGAATGTCCCCCACTCGTTCCACTCCCAAGACTTTGAATTACTGTGGTAACTCTCAGGAAAGTATTTTTCACTAGCTACAGTTTATATATTACTAAAATTACAAAAATGCCCAGAAAAGTAGGGTAAATGTGGTAGTACACCCACTCAGTTATCCGGAATAGCCAATTTGAAAATAAGCAATATGTGATCCTGGACATAGTATACTTTAAAGGACCATACCAGCAATTGCACATGCTTGAGTCCAATATATATAATCCATATATATGTTGCATTACTGACAACTGTTTCAAGAAATATACTATTTTAGTGGTAAATTTTATAATTTTTCTCCTACCCTCCAGACTGCCACTGGTTTCAGTTCATTCCAGTACACTGTTAGATACGTAATCCATCACAGCAAACAACAAATAGGTTTTTTGTCAAAGTAACTTTATTAACCTATCCAACATGGAGCTGCAAGGAAGAAAATGTATGTCTCCGCTAGGAAATATAGTCCTAGGAGAAGACAGCTTTTACAGAGAAGTTAAAATGAATGTCATTTAAGAACAGCTATTACATGGGGTAGTATGAAGGGGAATTTTCTAATTGAATGTTGAATGGAAGTGATACATTGCACTCAGGAGTGCATGTTACAGAAGTACAGAAGAGCACGTTGCAAATTTCTGAGTGTGGATACACATACATTGCCTGCAGGTAAAATTACTATGAGCTGTGTGTGAATGTGCAGAATAAAACATGCATTTGCAAAGCAATTTGAACAGATGATGTCATTAAACATGAGTTTCAGGAGATTGACAAAAATCCAACTGAAAACAGTGCTATCCACAAAACTAAAACAACTCCCCAGAACAAAAAACAACTACTGATCACCAGTGAGTGTACTCATCTGTCCAATTCAAAACAAGTAACACATACCAGCAGCACTTGGGATAGAATGCAGGGCCATACAATTAACAACAATTGGTTGCATTCCCTTAAGGATTTTCCCAGACAAAAGTGCTTGCTGTATCAATACTGTCCCTGGCTCCCTCCCTCGCCTGCAGTGCTGTGGTATCATATCTGGCCTCTTTGTGCAAAGGGGGATTTCCAGCCACTGAAACGGTGAGCCGGTTGGGAATGGGCAACCAACCTCTGGGCAGCATTTCTTTAACCGTGTGGGAACAGAGCGCTCCGTGTTGGACTAGGTAACATGGTGACAAGCACACACATACACGGACACATAGTGACATAGTGACACAGTTAGTGTGACTGTGTGAAATCTACTACAGTAGGCAGATCTGAAACGACACCAGGCCACCTTGTAGGCTCACGTGGTACCAGAGTGGAACTGCAAAGCCAATTATTAAGGATCAAAGCCAACATAATTATGATGATGATGGTGATGAACAGCAACAGAACTTCAAATAAATAAAACAATGAAAGCTACAATACAGTTACAATACAGGTTTGTGTCCTGTGTGTATATATACACCTTCTGCCTTGTGAGTGTCTATATTAACATGAGTATGCGCAACTCGAGGGTACTGAACTGGTACAAGCACTCCACCAGATGCTGCTACAACCAGATTGCAACCCTCTCTTCATCTTTGTCTCTCTCTCACCTGTGTCTATCTAAGCCTGGTTTGATAATTGAATTTGCTTTTCATCGGACAGAAAGGAGATACTGTACCTGTTGCAGGTAAAGAACCAGGTTTTAGATCTTTTACTTGCAGCACATACGTGTGATAAAATTAAAGAGGAGCTATGGGTCTAGGAGCCTGTACTCACAAACAAGCATGCATGTGTGTGTGTGTGTGTGTGTGCATGTGTGTGCACATGCATACACCTATGTGCACTATAAACAGGACAACGAAAAATTAAACGTATGCAGTGATCAAAGAATTTTCTTTGTCCAAGCTGATGACAGTGACATACAGCACATCTGCAGTGTTTTAATGCTTCACTTTCCAAAACGTTATTAAAATATAGATTAAATATTATTATTACATTATAATATATCTCTTCATAAATGCACTGCAGATACACATTAATTACATGATTGTACACAGAAGAATATAAGTTTAATTTTGACAAGCATTAACTTTTTACAAGAAGAACAACGGTTTTTACAATGAAAAACCATTGTAAAGAGATTCTGACAATGAAAATTTGATTTGATGGCATGAAATATTTAAAATTTCTAAAGTGTTAGACATAAATAAATTCCCAGGTGATAAATGGCTTTTTACGATGGCGTTATTAGTGCCATGCTAAAAAAAATAAATAAATAAGGACACGAGATTAATCTCAAATTATGACTTTAAAGTTGTAATTATGAGATTAATCTCATAAAATAACAACTTTAAAGTCATTGTTATGAGATTAATCTCATACATTTACAACTTTAAAGTCATAACTGTGACATTAATGTCGAAAAATTATGACAATAAATAAAGTCTTACATTTATGACAAAGTCGCAATATAAGGCTAGATGTCAAATGCACGCAACTTCATCACTGTTCGGGTGAAATGGAGGATTTAGTACTTTATTGTGGGGTTTACCAATAAGGAAATCCTGGCTCTTTTGGCACATCAACATTGAATCATCATCAGTATTCAGACACTGCAGCAGTTGTGCAGAAAATTAAATGTATTTAGGAGGAAACAACAGACAGACTTGGGAGAAATTGTGTCTTTTATTCAGACTGAAATGGCAGGCAGTGGTCAATTCCAAGAAAATCGATGGTTACATCTGCGTGTCACTATGTTGTTTCTCAGGAGACAACGTGTTGTGGCATTTGGACTCGTATGATAAACTAAAGCCATATGGCATAGCAATATATTTTTTTAAAAAAAGGATACGAAATTAAAATAACAACGCTAAAGTTGGAAATTTACAAGATTAATCTCATAACTATGACTTTAAAGTTGTTATTTTACAAGATTAATCTCGTAACTTTACAACTTTAAAGTTGTTATTTTACAAGATTAATCTCATAATATGACTTCAAAGTCGTAATTTTGAGATTAATCTCGTATCTTTATTTTTTTATTATTATTATTTTGTTTTAGCATGGCACTAATATGCTGCTGTAGCTTTTACAGTAGGGGGTNTGGGGGGGGGTTGTTGGCCTTGGCAAAGGTATGCGCTTTCAGAGTTCTCATTTACTACATTTAAACATTGATTTCCCAGCAACCTTTTCAGCTCTCACCACTACATTGACTTGCAACACAAACAGTTGTTTACCTTTACTACACACATACATATTTTCCATCACATGGAGGACCACTCCAACATCAACGATGAGTCGGCAAATTCCAAACAAGAGAAAGACGAAATCTCTGAAAAAAACATTTCAACAATGTTTCCCCTAAAGGTTAATTCCTCAACGGCTTGACAAGCCCAACACATGAAATCACAGGCAAGGTACAGCTCTCAGAGCTTTATAGGTGAACAAGTTATGAGTAGGTGGAACAGCTCTTCTGTTTCTGCATTATGTCAATATATATATTCATAAATACTTACAGGAAATAGAGACAACACCAAAAAACAATGACCTGATAATCTGAAGTCCTTTATGCTGGAACAAGTGTTTTCTTTTCTCCTATTAGAGACTGCATAGGTGTCACTGTAAAGTTGCATGGAATAGCAGTTATGGGGTTTGACTTGTAGGAAGAATTGACTACTCTACAATATCATAAAAAGTACTTCAAATTATGTGTATGATGTTTATGAGATGAGTCAGGCATGTTAACTGTCTCCTCCTGGGTCAGGATGTGACATAAATTGAGTCGCAGTTGAAGCTGAGTTGTACATTGGGTGTTTACAGGACGCCTGTACATATGCATAATTTAACATTATTGTGGAAAAGGTATGTGTAGCTATGTTTTTTTCCTCAGACTTGCATATGACCCTAAAAGGCTAACAACTGCAATACAATGTGAGGAATTCTTAAGTACGTGATGTGCTAATGAAGCTGAAATGATAAAGATGAAAATTATAAATAGCAATAGCCTTTAAAATTTCTAGTAAAATCCATACTTATGATAAAACTGAGAATAAATCCTCTCTACTGGTATTAAAATTACCATATTTCCATGCAAAACCATAACTAAGTAATACAGGCATTTAAAGGACCATACTGGCCATTTTGCATGTGGTGCATTCAAGTGTTGTAGTAAGAACTGCCAACAGGAAGCATTTTCAAATCACTCTGCACTTTTTATTGCGCTTAAACACTAAAATTACGTAACTTTGAAAAAGCCTGAACACTGTCTTGTTTGCAATGATGCATTACCTATCCTAAGAACATTTCAAGTATCAACAAGTTGATTTTAATAGCTTAACAGAATGAACTGAAACCAATGGTGGTCTGGAAGGTAGGATTTTTTTTAATTTTTTTAAATTCACTGTTCCAGTAGTATGCTTTGGGAAATGGTTGTCAGTAATGCTACTTGTATGAAAATTGAACATATTAGGCTCAAACATGCAAAATGGCTGGTATGGTCCTTTAAATATAATGTGAGAGGTCTAATGCAACACTTGATAAACCGGATTCATGTAATTATAATTAGACTGACAAAGAACCTTACACAGAGTGTGTGCCCTTACATAGTGCAGCTCTTATACAAGCAAAACCTAATCTTGTGACTCAGTGACTGAAATGCTACAAAAACATGTCTGGCCAGTGGTCAGTAATGAGCAGACAGAAGGTTAATCAGATCTACCCAGCAAACGCAGAAAACCCCAGCTGCACAGAAACCATTCTTCTCTTAACAGACTTGTAATTGCAGAGACAGACAGACAGATGCGGCTTACAAAACAACTCATGAAGAGGAATGCCAGCCATTTGGCATTTACTGTACAGTACAACAGATGAATGGCTTTTGTTGAGGGGTTTCACCGGGCCTAGTTGACAGAGGGCTAAAGTCAGTGCTCCCCAGCCCAGCAGACAGATGGGACAAAGACAGGCCAGTGTATTTCACCCACAGTTTTTCTCTAGGGGCCTTTTCACTGCTAATCCACTGGGTCTGACAGGAGCAGCAGGACAGGTCAGTAATGCTGCTCCACCTCTGTGAAGGCTTGAGTCTTTGGCAGCATTATGGAGGCAGATAAAGGAGCTAGACGCTGCCTTCTGTGTCTCTGAAGTCACTCTTGTTGGGTTGATCCTGATCCCTGACATCGGACTATTGGGAGAGAAGCTGGCAGGTCATTGGCTCAGTTTGATGGCCAGGTAAGCTGCTGTAGAGCCTGCTGTTGCTATAGTCTACCCTGGCTGGACTCTCCCACCATGGCCTGGCTGTCATTAGAACACATATCCCTGCCCACTATAACCACCTTCTTAGCCTATTTGTTTCTTTCCTTGTCTCTCTTTCTGCCACTTGTTCTCAGCTCTTCACCCTACCTCTGCATGCCCTAAAATCACCCAGCCCACTTTTTGTAAATGTGGTCAATGCCTCTGAATCAAAAGTGCTCTAAATATGTCACATTCCACGTGGTACCTATCTCTGTGGTGGCTGGACTTTCTCACAGAACTTAAACCCTATTTTACTTTGAATGAGAGTACTCCATTGTTGTTCAAATTGTTCATCCAAACCCTAGCAACTTCCCCAAATCGGTATGCTGCAGGAATTCCTGGCTCCAATGCCAACTCCAGCTACCTGGTAAAGGGGATTAGAGCTGCTTTATCCTTTACTCAAGAATGCGGAATGGCTGAACTTCTGACCAAGTCAGACAGGGTTGATAAAGTTTGTGTTTAAGGGTGATGCCTCCAAGCACTGCTGTCCTTCCACCATAACAGGGTAACTTTATAAAACCATCAAGATAATTTCTGAAATTACTGGAACCTGGAGATCAATCTTCCCAACTGATTGGCCAGCAGCCACATTTTAATGTTATTATGAATCTAAGCATGTTTGAACACAATTATATGCTCATAAAAAATGATTATATTAGAACAGGTAAAACCATGTGCTCTGCCACTTGTGTCACTCCTCCTCTTCACTTTAGGCTACCATGTAAAAATAGCTATCATTGATAGCATTCCTAAGTCATGAAACTGCGCTCAAGGTGCCTACCACTCCCGGTCAGCCGGCAGCAAACCTCTCACACTCAAGCCCATTCATGAATACCATCTCTCTGCAAGCCTTCCCATCAGAAAACAGCTGTAACAGTGCACGTGGCCTGACCAAAACATTAAGATAAAAGAGAGAAAATAGATGAGTGAAAATCATAAACTGAAATCTGAAGATTCTCTTAGCAGCAACTGAAAGCAATGCTGTCTGTTGCAAAAAACAAAACACTTTTTTTTTTTTTTTTTTTTAAATCTAAGGATCAGAAAAGTTTCCAGGCTGACCTAAAAAAATAAACAAATTTTAAAGCTTCTTCTAAAAGTCCTGAGCAGCAATGTGGCCTTTGGCAGAGGTCTGAGGAATGTGTCAGGACAGGAGCTGCACATAGAACATGTTGCATCAAGGCAGAGCAGCTCTTTCCCTCCCCTTTAGAACATTTTTATATAGCTTAGTCCATCTAAACAGACTTTCATTGGGCTGAGCTGTTTTGACATTGTAGTCTTTCACACGGCAAGCCCAAAGAGCTGCACTTTTGTTAATCATGTCCAGTAAGTGCTGATGCATGTTGCTTTTCAGATCATCAAGATCATCAGATCATTCAAGAGAAGTGGCTGATGACATCTGATGAAGTGATGAAATGACTCATGAAATGACTGCAACACTGGCAAGTTTATGAGAAAGCAAGTTGTTTATAGCAGTGTGGTATTTTTTGCTTAATGTGCCTTTTGCTGTGTCTGGAGTACATTGTTTAAGCAGATTTGGCAGTATTAGACACATGATCAAGATCATAACAAAAAACAATTAAAACAACAACACCTATCACAAGTGTCTTTAGGGCATAATTTTGCTCACAAAGTGTGAGAAGGTCAACATGCCAGTGACGTTCTTTCAATTCACTCTGGACATTCTGACAATTTCAAGGTTTCCTTTTTTTATTTTTTATTTTTAATCATTGTTCCTGTACAGTGGACTGTACAAGACAAAATTTTGTCAAAACATGTCTTTAAAAACATCACAGCAAGACCTGAAGACTTGGAAACAATATTCTCATCTTGTTCTGTCCTGTGCATCTTTGTGTGTGTGTGTATGTGTGTGCATGTTTGCGTGACAGTAATGCGAGATCCCACATTTTAACATATGTGTTTTATTCTAATGCAAAAAACAGATTTAACCACATTCCTTGTAAGATGCCATGCAACATTAATATTTAACGTTTTGTTGTGTTACTGATTTTACACACACGACATGGGAAATGTCAAAGAATTTAGTTCCAAAATATGGAATCTGCCATTACTAATTACAGCGCTGAGAATTTTGGCAGGAGAGACAACCAGTCACTCTGCTCAGCCAGGAAGGAAGAAGACTAATCTGATGCCTGACACCTTCTTATATGTGGAACAAATGCAGCTTTGAACTGACTTCAGCCAATACCTGATCGCCTTGAGGTGCATCGCGAAATATCTGTGAGTGCCTTGAGTTGTAAAAACGTGGCTTGTAACACCTACTTTTAAAAAAATGAAGGTGAACGTACACAATTGATGGCATTTCTTATGCTTTAATTTTGTAACAAATTAGATGCAGGCCTCCTTCCTATACACTGTAAAGATCCATTGCACAGAAAAATTTTCATTTGTGGTAAGAGAGATGAAGCCTCAATTTAAAATTCTAAGAAATTCTTGACAGGCCACAGCCCAAACTGTGATCAGAACATAAAAACCCTAGCTTGTCTTTATAGCTCAACTCAAAACCAAGTAGGCCTTTTCCATTTTTAGTCATTGCTGTTATATCAGATACCACATGAGAAAATGAACAGTATGAATGAAGAGTCTTAGAGAACAAGGTGTGTCTCTGTTTTGAAAACAAAAAAAAAAATAAAATAAAATAAAAGATATGTCTTTCTATAGTGCAGAAAAAGAGTAGATAAAAACTTAACAATGTAGTATGTTGACAGATCTTCTACCTGTGTGACAGTTGTTCTGTCCCAATTCTCATGCAGACAGAAGAAGTATATCTGGCTTTCAGTTCTACTGCTCATTCAGTAAGTTGCTCAAGCCAAAAAAGTCTACGTGCCTCTCTCCCTTATATTCAACTGCCAGTGCTGCTGTCCTTCATGGGGGATGGGAGTCACCTGTGGGGTGGGGGGGATGCTGTGGTCGACCTCACCCTTTTCTCAGCTCTGGAGCCCAGCTGACTCCTTTCAGAGGTCCAAGTTTATCAAGGACAGCAACATACCAGCGTGGGAGAGGAAATAATCTCCTCCAGCTGACCTGGATGCAAGTGCAAGAGTGTGTCCTTTTATTTCCCACCAACACATGCACACATGCATTCATGTACAGCATTTTTATTCATATTAATGTTACTATTGTTCATTTCTGCAGGATTTCTCATTTAAATTAGACTCTCTCAGAGGCTTTTACATTCCTAGAAAACCCCGGGACAGCCAGTGCATGGAGAACTAAGGTTCTGGCTCAACATCTGATGCCCTTCTCCTGGCACCAAGGGCCACTGAAAGATTCCTCAGGCCTGTGAAACCAGCCGGCTGTGCACAGGGTTCAAAGATTCAACAAATTCCAGGGCAGCTCTCAAGGGAGAGTTACTTTGTGAACAGCCACCCACAACCAAAAACCCTTCAAATATTTGAGAATAGTAATTTTAGACTCACCGAGCTTATCAGGGACCAAACATATTCTTTTGATGAATCCTGCCGAATGAAAATATGTATAAATATAATTTATATAGTAATACATTGTTATTTCCATAAGTAACATTATCTTAGTACTTATATTACTGATATCCTAACTTACTAGAGCAATAATGTCATTAAAGAAATAACTATTATAGTATATGATAACATTTTGTAAACTACAATAACAATAGCTTATAACTGACTAAACTTATAGCATACTTGTTATAAAGTGATCAGTCACGCATATGGACAATAAGTGAGGAGGAAAAAAACAATATACTATCTCGGACACTAAAAAACTTCCTATTTGGGTGGGAAGCTAGGGATTGATAAAGGATGATGTGTATGTGTGTGTGTGGAGTGTATGTGGGGCCTGTCCAGATGGACCCAGGGCCAATATGGACGGAATGGGGTCATAACAGAAACCAGAGTATCAAAGCTGAGAGGGAAACTTGGCACTTTTAAGTAGCACTTATCCAGGGGTATCATATAAACTTAACCCTGCTGTCAGAATGGCCGCCTGGAAGGAAATGAGATGAGGGTCATGACCTTGAAAGCACAAGTCAAACGTCGCTGGCCACGACACACAGTGACTCGCAAGGTAAGCCGCACTGCCCCAGCCTCAGCCTGCCAGATGGCTCCAAAATCTGAGTCGACGGCTGATGGAAGTGTAGGCAAATCTCTGAAGACTTGCATCCTGTCTCAGCCTGCTCCATAAGAACAGCAGACTGATACATAAGTAACATGGCAACTGTCACATGGTGACCACACACCACTTTGAACACACCAGTTTTTCCATCATTTATCTTCCCACCAAATCCAAAAGCTCATAAATGCCAAAATTAGGGAAAAGAGTTAACAAGAGGGTAAATGAACAAAGATGTGAAGCCAAATGTTTTCTTACTACTGAACTAACAATGATTACAGTAGAATGTCATTTGCAGGGTTTGTCAATCTAGGGTTAGGACATCAAATTTTATGCTTTTAAAACTTTATCATTTGCAGACGATAGTTGAAATATCTGTTCAGTCTGATATAAGAATGTCTGTTTGGCATCTTTTTCAGTTTTATCCAGCTGTATGCGACCAACTGAGAACAGTGTTATATCATTAACCACATCACCAACAACACAAGTGGGCCATAATGAAGCATCGCTACCATGCTCTAATATCACCATGGTAACAAAAGTAACAAATAAATGATGCTGCACATCTCTCTTTCACAAGTTCTCTCTCACTCATATGTTAAATATTCATGCTATTTTAGGAAACCCTGTCAAACACCATTTACACGAGCTTTGCCTGCAATGTACTGCAACCACCAACGACGACTAAAGCGTCTGATGAATGCAAAGTGCTAATTCAACAATTAAGTTAGCTTCATTATAAATGACAAGATAATGTCTTGACTTTTGAAGCAGCCTGTGCAGAATATATGCTTTTCAAGTCCCCTCTGAGCCTTGTTTGCAGTGAAATGCTTCTAATGACTGTTTTCGGTCAGGCCCCTTGACTGACTAGGATTAGGGAGTCTAAATGTCTGCTCTCATTCCAAGACCCAGAGACCATCCAGCTAGTTAAAGGTTTAGTCAGCGATACTGCACAGTGCACCAACTTTGCAGAGTCACAGTTGTAAGTAGTTGACTGGCTTGGTTACATTATAGTTACTCCAAGGATGCAGACAAATTATACATTGAACCTTTACAAATACAGCAATGATGATATATATAAAAAAAAAAAAAAANAAAAAAAAAAAAAAAATCCAAAACAAAACCTTTCCCCTGTTCTAATCCATGGCTTATACTACAGGGTCTACTGCCTGCACGCTTCAAAACTTCAGCTCAAACTGAGGCCTCCTGCTCGCTGCCATTATGGCTCTGCACAATGGCTCATCAAGGTGTCTTATTTCTCAGCCACTAAGTCACATTCTTGGATGAATGCTGCCCTGAAATCAAATCATGTGGAAATGTACAGAGTACTGGTCTCTGTCAAGGGTGATTGACGAATGTGGACATTTTTCATTATAGTGAACTAAACATTCATAAAGACATAAGAAAGACATCTTCTTGGTCCCAAGCACAATGGCATTAATAATACCAGTTATAATATTTTATGTAAATTTAATATCTTTAGGTAATAGAAAGAAAAGGAAATGTCAAGTTGCCTGGGCATCATCTGATATCTGCTGTGGTAGTTTCAAAACGTCCTCTCTGAGTTAAGGGCAATGCAAATGGACAGAAGCTAAAGGACAAGAAGAGGATCAGGGTTAACCGAGGTTTTAGTAATATTAACTAAGTGCAATAAACAAATAAATGCTGAATGCTTTTATGAATGTAAATATTATTATTCAGAGGATATTAAGTAGCCATTTTGTATAGTCAGCAGCATTTAGTACTGTAAGGATTTTCCCATCAGTAAAATAACCACAAGTCGTGCACAAAGACATCCTATATTTTGCATCCAACAGGAAACTCGAGCATGCTATTTCCAAATCATTTCCTCTGCTCAGTTGTGTCTCTCTCTCTCTCTCTCTCTCTCTCTCTCTCTCTCTCTGTGTGTGTGTGTGTGTGTGTGTGTGTGAGTTTCAATATGTAGCAATATTTCTAATGAAACACTCTGTTATGAAATAATCTCTTCACTGACACCCTTCCTGGCATCAACTATAACTGCCAGGACCAAGAGCATTTTTATTTGTTACTAATTTAGTTTTAGCATGTTATTACTATCACGTATCATGATATGGACATCACATATTGGTCAATACATGACTAATACATGATTTCTATACAGAAAACTTATTCTTTGATATCTGCAAAGCCTCTGCAGTTTGTTCTCAATACAAACTCAAGATAAACCTGAATCCTCAAATCCACCTGTCATGCAGATGAAACTTGTATCCGTAAAATGGAAATCAGAATGAGGTTTCTCCACACCTGCTTACATAATCGAGGTTATTTTATTATCTCTGCCAAGGAACTTATGTTGTCACTACATATTTTAGTTTGTTAACATGATTACTCAAAAAACTGTGAACCAAATTTTTTGATCAAACTTGGTGGAATGGTGGCATAGCTCAGGGAGGACCTCATTTAATTATGGTGCTGATCCAGGATTTTTTTTAAAGGATTTCATCATTTTGAAAGAGTTTTTTTTTTTTTTTTTTTTTTTTCATATTTTTGTCAGCTTCTTTGAAAGTAATACACCAATCTCAATGTCAAAATCAGGCATGTTTATCCATGATTGCACAAGTGCAATCCGGATTTGTCAGACTAAAATATATGCTTTGACAGGGGCACAATTACCTGTAAAGGTAACAAAATGGGGACAGAAATATGCATCAACCACCAATGTGTAGCTGAGATGATGCTGATTCAGAAGCATGCAAAGCAGTTAATCCTTCTAAAAATGCTTCGCTTTTTTTAAAAACCTGTTAAAAGGTTTTTTAACAATTTAAAAGTTATGCATATTTAAATTTACGCTTTCAAAAATATTTTATGTATTGCAGACTGACATAAATCAGATTATTAAGGGTTGTGTCAATTTTAGGGATTAAAAACTGTTTGAAATTGTGTAAAATAACTTAATTAACTCATTGCTCTCCCAGGAGTCAAATGAAGGTTGAGTCTTGGGATTCAAACTAGCAGCCTTTTGCCTCTCTAATCTTGGGGAAGCCAGTAACAAACTGTGAAAGCAGGAGTGTTGCATATGGTTACAAGTTGTGTTTAGCTGTAACAAAAACTAACCTCTAAACAGGAAATAGAAAAAACAAGAAGAAAAAACAACAAAAAAATAACCAAAAACACCAGTTGCTTCACATTCCTAGAAATCCTCTAAAAAATGAATACCAAGAACAGGACGTGTGAGCGGCCGTCTAACGTCACTGTGTTTCCACTTTGCTGTTTGGTAGCCTGACAATGACTGCTTTGTCGTCTCTTACACATGGCATGCTGAACCTTTTAAAAGTTATTGACTGTGGCGACAATGAGGCTGAATTACTGGTATATGCAGAGTACATACAACATTATTAATTATTCTTTATGTAATGAAAAAGGTTAGAGAGCTGTGTTATAAAATATGGAGATTATAATGCAAAGAATGTGAACATGTACTGTGATAATAATAATTATCACAACTTTGGCTTGGATCTAGAGAGCAAAAAGCACTGCAACCTGAAAAAACTAGATTGATACACAAAATGAGGTTAGCAAATGACCATGTGGTGTTCTAGTGAAATGTGTGGTTTAAGTAAGGGAAATTACCTGCACATTTCTCCACATCTGCCTGACAACGGCTGTACAAACAAATGTGCAAACATAAATATAAAATTTTAACTAAAGTCCGCAGGCAAGCACGATAACATCCCAGGTATACACACACTCACTTATCCTCATATCTGTCAGGATGTTCACAAAGACAATACCACCAGACTTAAGTGCTTGTTAAATGAAAACTGGGATAATCAAGATGTCAAGTAGTGTGACTAGATCAAAGTCAAATTATTGGTTTGTCTGGCAGAGTGGGAGACTTTCTTTCAAGGGAGACTGGTTCAACGGTTGGGCCCCAGATGGTTGCACACCTGCGGGCCTCAAAGAACACACCCAGGCCCTAAAAACCTCCAGAGCTCCAGGACCATTCATAAAGCTTCTGAGAGCTGAAATCTGATCCGTCCATGATTACAGATCAAGTTACACAGCTATGAAAACGTGAGACGTGTCTGGTCTCAGATAATCCCTGCTATTGTTACAAAAAATACTGAAAATGTGTTGACTCTAATATTGGATTGAAGACAAACCTTAAATTTCCTTCGTGTGTTCCTCAGCAAATGATGCCGGGCATCCCCTTATTCAAAGGTCCTAACTGCTAAAACATAGCTTTTGTTGAAACTGTAGATATATACATTTGCCAAAAGCAGACACTATTATGTGCATTGTATTTGGTACACAAAGTATGACGCTATGTTCCTCTTTTGTGTCATTATAACTGTGATTAATCTCAGACAATTCAATCAAAAACTGACTTAAAAACAGTGCAGGTAGTTGTGCTGACATGCCATATGGTGGAATTTGAGTTGTAGCCATATTGTGTTTGGCATCAGCTGATCATAATAAATTTTTGATGAAAATCCAGTATGTTTGGACAGTTAAATTGCCAGTCATGACCTCATTCTGTGTGCTTTCACACCTGCCGCCATGCATGAATTTTGATTCAGTGGAGAGAGTAAATCACAAAACAAACAAACAAAAACAAAAACAATATAAATAGGGTTTAGGGTCATTTTGATATGAATGTCAATGAGGGTTGTGAAAAGATTTCAGATATGGCATATGAATAGTGGTTCTAAAACTTCTTGAACCAGCAGAACATCTAAGTACCACCTCACAACAAGCCAGCAATGCCTCGAAAATCACAGAAAGATCTCGTGCGTGGGCTGTGCTAAGGGCGTAGTTTGGTTTGAACATTGGTAGGGACATTTTTAGCTGGATGACTTGTGTGTGTGTGTGTGTGTGTGTGTCTTTGTTTTAATTAACGGACAGAAGTTTAATTAACAGCTGCCTTTTATCATTCCTATGTGGCTTTCTGAATCTTTCAGTAAACACAACTGGCATCATTCATTCGAGATTCTCAGCAAGAGTATGTTCACATCATGTAGGTTTGAACAATCATAGATATAAACTATTTATAATGCTAAGAATCTTTTTTTTTATTTTTTTATTTTTTTTTAACATCAGACTGGTGCTGGAATCACTTGGCTTAGTGTAAAGACTGAAATCTCCTGTTAAGGCCTCAGAAATTTCATATAAACAACACAGCAACCAGAACTCACAAACAGCATTTGACTCACAGCAAACAAGCCTCCTGATTCTTCAAGCACTGTTCATATTCCAATTACAAAGTACAACTTTCTCTTCTTTTACCTAAAGAACCAAACACGTGTCTTCACCTTTCATTTACTTACACAAATTACAAAGAAACAACTCTGAGATCAATGAAGTCATGTTGTTCTTGACGGACATGGTGCATGAAGGCATGCTTGTAGCATTGTTGCTTTTCATCCAGCCTGCTCTCCTCATCAACTGTTTGATCAACTGTTTGATGAGTTGGTGCGTGCATGATGGAGACAAAACTAGCCTCCATAATGAACAGTGAACAGTGTCACATGAACAGTGACAGTGACTGAAACTTCTAGTTAGTAATAGTAAAATAGGACATGAAGTGTGTATGTATGATGGTTTAGAGACTGATAATTGTCCGCGTGTTGTGTGGCTCTGTGATGAATGATTAATTTGATTACTGCAGGAAACTCTTGAGTCAAATCTACAGACTGAAAGAGAGCTGCAGAATCTCAGGTTAGCTTTAAAACAGCTTAAAGCAGCTTTAGCAAACCCCACTAACTACAAGCTCCCTTTTTGCATTCATCCACTCAATTTAAGGTAGTATAAGTAGGTATATTGAATAAACAGCTAAGAAGTTTTCTCATAGAACCAAGTTATATTTATAAGAAAAAAGTACACTGCCCAAAGGGATTATATAAATGGGAAAATGGTTCTTTTAGTATGATGAGATGGTTCTTCTCAAAGTAAAAAAAAAGCTTCTTTACAAGCAAGTATTTTAAGTGAGTATTGTACACACACATACTCAAAACTTTAGAATCACTTGTTATTTAGGAAGTTCTTACTATTTTATTCAATAATAGTGTTTTTTTGTTGTTTTTTTTTTAATTATATGAAGCAAACACCAAAATGTATTTTAAGATGTATTATTTAGTATTTCAAATATTTGGGGAAAAAACAGTTTTGAAATGATAATTTGAAATGATAAATTTTAGTGATTTCTCATCAAAGTATCTGCTGTGATATTTAATCACTGCTTTACAAATATGAAGCACACATTTTCTAGAGCATTGGGGAACAATTTAGAATTTCATAATAATCTCTGGAACCACACACATTTTCTCTAAATGATTTTGGAATCATTTGCAACTCATGTAATGATTCTGGACAATTGTAAAATGTCAATTTTTTACAGCTTCTTGCAAATTATTTTAAACTTATTTAGTTGCATAATACTAACAGACATAGTAGAATCATTTTATACATACATACTGTACATGTATGTATGTATAGTGACTAGTTTTGTTTCATATGTATATGAAACAAAATTGTTATACATTACTGGAAACACTGATTCTGTGAAAATCACTACTGATTCCAAACTTTTGAGTGGTAGTGGTATATGTATATCAAATGTTTTGATTCTCTGCAGAAATTTCCAAGGTCATTTGGTGATCGCGAGCAGGTGCTTCAAGAACTAGCAGTGGCACAGTTTGAGAACCACTGCAATAGACTACTACTTTACTAGAATTAGATTTGTAAATAAAAAAAATAACTAGTTTTTTTCAAATAACTTTCAGATCCTGAAGCAAACTACTTGCACTTTCTTTGTATAGTCTGTTTCTAATTCAGTTCACAATCGACTCACTAAGACGTGTCATTAAAAAGCCGATAGAGTTCGTGGTGATATTATATAAAAAAAACTGCCAGGATGTGAATCAGGATTCATTTTAAAACCAGTATTGAATTTGTGCTAAAACCAGTGTTTGGATTATAAGAACTGTAACAGAAACAACTGTCACTTTGTTGATTTTGTATATTTTTTAACTGATGAGATATAGAACTAGACTGTAACTTGTTACACACACACCTCAGCCAAGGCCAAACAAGTCATGATAAACATTGCTTTATTCTAATAATATATTGGCTTAAATAGAAACACTGCAATAATAATAATAATAATAATAATAATAATAATAATAATAATAATAATACTACTACTAATAATAATAATGTGTATTGTCTGAAGAAGAAGAAGATTGTCTATTGAGCTTGAGGGACCTCCTCTCTTTTAAAGCTGCCACTGTAAGCCTATTATACACATGTGACAGCCTACAAAGCCCCTCAGCACGATACAGTGGAACTGTGCTGTCACTGTTGTCTCGTTCTAATCAGACATGCCATAATATTACAAGTTTAAATAAGATACATCACATTTTTCATGCCTTGGGAGGGGGGTCACTTATTAGACTGAGTCTGTATCAAATCATGAAGTGTAAGTATGGTATTTTTATCCACAGACTGCTTGACATGCAACTATCTTCATTCCACTCATTGTGGCATTTGTGACACTTTTACCAGGACAAGCATTAAAATGAATGCAGCAGTTCCATCTTAAGGTCACAGTAGGTACTGCAACAAGAAACAAAAACCCCTATCTTTCATTCTTAGTGCTTCCATGTATCTGTGCGTCCTTCTCTCTCACACACAGATACTCTTTGCTGCTACTTTTGGTTTCAAACAAGAGGATATTCATTGTATGTGTGTGATACATCTGCAGGAGAGTGGAATGAGAGAAAATATGTGGTATCTGCGTAGGAAAGCTGCATCAGTGAGACCATTGAGGGAGTTACACTCAGAGGAATTTAAAAGGTCTGCATGTCATTGACCAGAGGGTTCCTTCATGCTTAGAGCCCAGTTTGTTTGTTGTGAATGGAGTTTTTCTGAATTGTGAACGCGACCTTTTAATGTAGCCATCTTTCCCACGTTAAACTCAGGAAAACACAAGCACTCGTATATCTACAAATAGTGTACGGGCATGCTTGCACACGCACACAAACACACTGCTCCAGTGTGAGGTCAGATATTTAAACCTTTCTTGGCACCTGATCAGACCAAGTTTCCCATGAAGATTTCTGTGGAGCAAAAGTGACTTGAACTGATTGCAGCAGTTAAGTGGCCTGAGCAAATAACCCTTCCACTGTGACGAGGGAGTGGAGAGAGCAATTAGTCAGGTTTTGAGATCTGCAATTCCATAACCTCAGATAAACCATCTTGATTACCTCATAAAACTGGCCTTTCCTGAATGGCATGTCATTGAGGAGAAACGGCGCTGTGTAAAGTGCAAGGCTGGCAAAAGTCCTAGAGTTCAGAGCGTTAAAACTTAGCACCATGGGAAACTATGCCAATCATCCAATATTATACTCTGTGACAGAGATAGCTCTGGGAATCAAAGCATGCCAAACGCATACACAGAAAGCATGAAAGTGCAACGCCATTTACCTGCTGCTGGCAGGTAAATGGCATTGTCTGCCAAAACAACGATGCGTGCTTGCTTTTCTTACCTGCTTTTAACAGTTAAGCTTTGGCACCTAGTGAAGACACTGCAATGTATGCCAATCCTAAATCTAACAAAAATTAGAGAGAGATAAGCTTATTATTGCTTCAGTATGTAGTGTTTACAGCTTTTTGATTTGCATCATATACAATATCAACCTACACTATTCTGTTAAATACAGCTACAAGACAGTTTCTGTTTTTATCCATATTTCCTTCTCTGTCTGGTTTCTGTAAGCTCGCTTGCTGCGTGATACACAGCTAATCTCTCCCTGCTGAACCTGGCAGCAGGAGATGGAGTTGGCCTGTTGCAGAGAAGAAGGTGGAGTGGAGTCACATCTACAGCACAGATCATCCCAGCTAACTTTCCAACAGGAGCTTCGGTTCACAGTCATCTGTATGTAAAACAGCTTCTGAACATGGCCACCGCTGCTGAGTGGTGAGGACACCAGTGATGCAGTCGAGTATAGCACAAGTGTGATCTAACCAGGAGTTAGACTCTTAGAAACAGGTGACTGATACAAACACAGACCCCAGAATAAAGACCAGACTCTCTACAATGGGATCAGACACTCATTACGCTCAAGTATGGTATATAAGAGGGGAAATACTATAGTGTATTATATAGTATATTACCATTCAGTGAGAGAGTTAATCTGCAGTATGGTACAGACTCTATGGAATATACAGGACAGCACTGTAAAATACATTATGCAGTGAACTGAAACATCCAAACTGAAACATTCAAAATTAGCTCCTGTAGGGTACAGTAAAGAGAGTCAGGATGGGGGGGGGGGGNGGGGGGGGGGGGATTTGAGGGGAGAAAGGGAAGGAGGAGTGGAGATTGAGCATAACAAGCAAGCACACATAAAGCCTGTCTCATTCTTTTTTTCTCCTTCTCTCTCCCTCTCTCTCTCACCATTGCAGCAGTATTAGAGGCTGAGCTGCTCAACTGTTCCAAGATGTCAGAACTACAAAGCTCCCTTGAATGAGGGAATGTGGGGCCCACGGCGGCGAGGGAGTCTGGAACAGCTGGCCCAGTGGTGGGGCCTCCTGTTCCCTCGCTCTGNCCACGGCGGCGAGGGAGTCTGGAACAGCTGGCCCAGTGGTGGGGCCTCCTGTTCCCTCGCTCTGCAGCCGCTAGCTAGCTGGGACAAGACAGTGATGTCTGGTTGTGGCCGTATGTGTTTGTGCGCGCGTGTATGCACGTGTGTGTGTGTGTGTGTGGAGGGAGGTTGCATAGTAGGGGGTTAGGGAATATTTCTATCTTCTGGGTGTAGGAGGGCTGATGCAGGATCACAAGCCAGATCCTCCTGACCAAAGCTGGAGAGGATGAGCTTGGGATGGGTGAGAACAGGGCAGGAAGTTGAAGAAGTGCAAGGCTGGTGAGGTTGAGGAATTGTTGTCAGTGAGGTTGAAGCTCACTTTGGGTTCTGAGGTTTCAGCTAACAGCAGTTGCAGCGTCGCACAAATATGTGCAAGGAAGATTATCAAAAAGGAATTGACAAGACCAAATAGGAAATCACGACTCCAAAGTAGAAATTCACAATATGTATGGATTACGGTGCATACTCATTGTGATATTAATTTTCACTAGATCTTCCCATGATAAAATTTTAAACTATTTGTCTGCTGAAGGTGAGATGTTTAGTTATTTGGCAACAGTTTTATCAAAATTAAGTACGTAATTAGAGGCATTATTGGAAATCCTTAAAGCGGATAACTTCATATTAAATACACTAACTGGTAAGCACAGGCTTATAGGTCAACATTCATAAATAGATGTGTGAGTGGATAAGAAAAAAGAAATAAAATCTAACATCTACATACTAAAATCAAAACTGATTTCATAACTGTACCTTCATCTGCAAATTTGTTAGTTTTCAAGTTTTTTCTAACAGCTTTGTATTCTAGTTAATTTGCTGTAGTTGTGTTTGTTTTTTTGTACCCTAAATTGAATTATTATTATTATTATTATTGTTAGATATAAAACCTGTGTTACAATATGTTGAAAATTATTTTATTTAAACAAAATTCACAAACACAGAATACATCAGTAACAATAATAATTTCTAATCTAATAATTTCTATACATACACAACTGTAAAGAGTCTCCCACAAGTGCACTCAACCCTCTCTGCACACACACACACACACACACACACACACTCACACACACACAGTACATGTNACTCAACCCTCTCTGCACACACACACACACACACACACACACACTCACACACACACAGTACATGTGCACGTGCAGGCATATGGACAGGGAGCTGCATCTCCATCTGCTCATGCTCTGTCCTAGGGGAGACATGGAAAATTACAGGGAAAGAACACTTGTGGCTTCCATCTCATCTTTGGTGTCAGAGAAATGTGACTTAAAAGGGAGGTGGACGAAAGGAGGCAAACTGTTTTTGACAACTGTAAACAGGAGAAAGCTCCAAGCTGTTGAAGAGCGAAAAAAATATATCACATATGGTTTTAGCAGGGTTCAGGGAAGGTATCAAGTTAAATTATTGTGCAATTCCAGAATTCAGCAAGCTGCTGTTTCCCAGAATATGAAGATAAATGAACATATGGGTGTTCATGTGAGCTCGCTGTGGGCCACCACACATGATGATGGAAAAAATGGCTCAGCTCTCGCAGAGCACCGGCACAATGCAGGCATTGGAAAGGAGCTTTAAGCAGCTACATCTGCACTCACGGATGTAGAAGACCCAAAATTACTAGCTGCAATGGAAAAACAACTTTCAAAGAATAAAATCAAGGCTAACGTTTAATGTAAACCACCATAGAGCAAATTTAACCAAACGATGGGTCCTATGAACGGGCTCTGTTGTTCACTTAAGACATGGGCACCATTCAGGAATCTTGTTGTAATTGTATTGTTAGTTGTTTTTATTGGTGTTTGTTTTTTCCACGCTTTGGGGGTGTTGTCATCTGCATTAATCAGACACGTGAATTTGCTGGAGCTTTTTAACCTATGAGACATAGGCCTATATACGTGTACTGATGCATCCCACCCACACACCCACACACCCACACGCGCACAGGCAAGCACAAGACACGTCCATGCATATCAGTTACAAGCATACCCGCATGACCCACACATCCGCACCAACACACACACATTGACACAGACAGCATTCCACCAAATGCAAATTCCAAAAACAGGAAAGTAAAACATCCCCTTTTAAAGATCATTTTACAGGAGTTTCCGTCTGCGGCGGCCATACATGCATGTGCTCCCTCAACACAACATCCCACAACACGACACCAAAAAACTTATTCTTTGGCCCACCTAGAAAGGCATCCAACTAAGATTAGAGCTTGTCTTAAAAATGCATCTTAATTGTGTACATCTGTAATTATATAATAGTTTTCCTCTTCCTTCAGAGCGACTTAAACATCTGGCAGCTGTGGGCTTCACACAGGGCTTCTGCACCAATGCACCACAGCCCTGATGGATGGAAGAGAGACTGATTTGGATAAAGATAGAGACAGTGCAGAAATAGAGATGGTAAGGGAGAATGAAATGGGAGAAAAAAAAAGAGAGAAAAATAAAAAAAATAAATTAAAAAAAAATCAAAGAAGGCAGAGAGCTAGTCTGCTCACTGAAAAGATTAGCAAATGTGGGCTTTCCCTCTCTAGAGTGAAAGCGTGTGAGGCGTGTGCTGGAGGTGAGCAGAAGATGATTCCTGGAGTTCCTTTTTTAGCCCAGAACTCAGCAGCAGACCAGGCGGCTAGTTAGCTAGTTAGCCAGCTAGCCCAACAGCCTCAGCTGCAGCAACTACTGCTTCTGAAATATCTCAGCAGCTGCTTGGAAGCTTCACAGTACATATGCAAGCAGACAAGTGCATGCGCACACACACGCACAAACAAATATGCAAACAACGGGCACATAGAGATGTCACTAGAGTGCAGGTTACGTGGTGAAGATAATCATAGGGGCTGTCTGATTAACCATGTACGCACCTCCATCCAAATTTTATGAATGCATGATTAATAACAGTGTAATTTTGTCTTGTGTTTACTGAATTTTCAATTATCTCTAATAAGTCCTTCATGTATGACCAATCATTCATATCTGTATGCTTCAAAATAAAAGTATGAAAAAGAATTAAGGCAACCCCACTGGAAAAGAAAAATTAAAATCTTATAAATGTTGTAACAGTCAGTATTTTTACGTGCATGTAAAAACTTTACTTATATAGCGCATTTAGCTCAATCACAGTACAGACAAATATCTGAGTGTAGCGTGCATGAAAATGCACTGAGGAATAAAATCCCTGATTTGGAGATTCAACTATACAGTGTATATAAAACACTGAATGTGGAAGAACATCTTTCTCTGAGCACATCATGTGTCCAGTACAAAAATGTTCACACTAAACACTACAATTCTTTCTAAGGGGTTTTGTCGGGAGCTTCATGATGTACGTCACAGGTTTAGTTGATAGTATCTGGTCACCATGCTGAAGATGTCCATGGAATTTGAGGATGAATTTGAGAACACTAAATATTGGCCATATAAGCATGCAGGCCTGAGGACCAGAGGACCTGAAGACCTGAGGATCGAGTTAAACACGCTTCTGTTTTCCAGTAGTTCAAACATGCTGATTGATTTACAGCGCATTCCTCATGTTCTGTTTACAGATTGTAAAAAAAAAAAAAAAAAAAAAAAAAAAAGAATCCTTGTTTCTGTATGTATTCAGTCAAAGAAATCACTGAGACAATTTTCACTGCTGGGAATGAAAAGACGTATTCATTTCAACGGGGCTCAAACACTGGTTTGATTGACACAATGACATGGAAGCAGTTCATTCATCTCTCCTGTAAACTCATTCTTGTGACAGACTGTTCTTTGAAACTGGAGCGGGAAGTAATCTGCCTCCTGATATGCAGAATGTTAACATTAAGTGAAGCAATACCGCTCATTTCCTCAGTTTATTGTTGCACACACTAGTTACACAAAGAGAACAAACTTACACAACTCACTTCTGCAGAGGGACTGAAAAAAAGCGGAAGTGTCCTTCTGTGGGAATGGAACACTAAAAGTCAGTGGAGTGCAGCGGCTCATTTGGTAAATGTAAGACAAACCTGCAGCTTGTCATTGTTCATTACTCCTCAATTCAGAATTCAAATGGGACATAACAGTTTTTATAACTGAGGTTTGTCTGTCAGAAAATGGCCAGAAAAAGAGGAATTGAGAAAGCAGCGGAAGAAAGCAAGAAGGAGAAATGTGAACAAATGCAATGAAGTGTAAAAAGAGAAGCTTTAATACTAATATAATCATTTATGGTGTGTGTCTGCTAAGCCTGTAGTAACCTGGCAGTCACAACACGTACTATACTAAATACTACGAGATGTAGCAAAAGAGACCATAATGAAGAGGACAAATAGTACTATTTAAGTTGCAAACATTAACTAATTTTTCCTGCTGGACCTTTACTGGTGTGACAAATCAAACAATTATCTGCCGAACAGACGCTACAAAGGCTGGATTTACACGACCATGCACATGCGACCTGATTCTGATCTTTTGCTCACATGTGACACGTATCGGATATGCTTCCTGAGATGTAAATGGTAAAAAGCCACATGGAATTGGATATTCTCAGATCTGTTTTGGGCCACTTACATATCTGGAAATAAATCAGATATATATCGGATATCCACCAATGCGACTGCCGTCTAAATACACAGATCGGAATTTCATTCCCATTCCGACACGTAACTTTCCACCATGTCCACATATGGATGATGTAAGTGATCAATACCATGACTGCTCTCTGTAAATAGAAATAGAGGACATACTATATGTATCATACAAACTGATGTGTGTTTATAGATGTGTTACTGTGTGATAACAGGCTTCCATTACCCATTCTCCTCTGTGATTGCCCGACGAAAATATGTGTCCGGATGGGTGAGATCAACACTCACAAAACATATCAGATGTTTCTCTCTGCATGTAAAAGTTGCTAACCTGCTGGCCATATTTTAAAATAGTTCTCTCATCTTAGTCCATTGAAGCGTTTTGTTTACATCCATTTCAGAAATGTGCTCATGTGCAACTGCATCTGGGCTGCTCAGGTCAAAACCGTGTAAATACAGGTGTCAGATATGAGCCACTTAAAAATGAAATTATAAATTCGCTGAACAAAAAATCAGATATAGGCAAAACCTCAGAATTGAGTATCAAGACTTCTAATGTAAATACAGCCAAAGACATCTGTATTGATTTTTCATCCTTCTACATTTTTTTTTAACCAGCTAATATGAAAGGAAATATCATGATGAATAGATGGAATGGCAAAGATGAGTGGCACCAGAACCACATCATCATTTCTTCCCATTTTCCCTGCAGGGCCGACAGAGGGAACCTATCTGAGACAGCCTGCGTCAGATGAAACGCCACGAAACGTCAAACCACTCGGCCAGGCTAGACTTGAGGATCCGTATCCTTACAATGAGTCAGTTATACCTCTGCACACTTTCTGGCACAACATATAGAGCCAAGACATTTGCTGACCTCAGACTGACTCCAGAGAAAACAGGCACAAGATGACAGTCCAGCTTTGACTGTAATGTCTGCAAGACATTAGTCTTAAACTGCCTGGGTGACATTTTCTCTGATGCTTCTAAACGACGTGTCTCTGGCATTTTGTGACAGAAGTTTAAAAAAAGAGCTGACGTGACCCGTGCAAAGGCAAATTCTGTGTTGTTACTGTTATTATGGAAAAATATTATTCAAAAACATCAGGTGTGCACAGTAACGTGTGTGCATGTGTCCACTTTCTATGGCACGTGGTATTTCCCTGCCACATAAACACACACACACACACACACACACACACACACACATGCAAAACACACTGTCCATTGCATGAGATGACTCACATGCCGTGACATCTGGTTAGTGTTGGCTACATTGTTTGGGCAGCACAGTGATTTAACATGAACAATAATGGGAGGAAAAAGGACAAAAGGGAAAGCCATGGAATAAAATATGATATCAAATAATAAGCCTCAGTTCTCCATTACTGTTTTTTCCTCTATTAACAATGAGACAACATAATGCCAGCGCAGGGGATAACTCTGGTCTGACTAGTTCTTGGACAGCGTTGCCTTCTAGTGAAGCAGAAGTTAAGAGGAAAACACTGCAGCTGGGCAGAAACAGACGCTGGATGCTGGAGTTTGTGGTGTTTTAGCAAACATGAGTGTGAGTGAGAAGATGAACATTTGATTAAGAGGGAAGCTGAATCATGTCCTGTTTTTTTTTTTTTAAATAGTCAAAACCCGCTGCACGTGGTCCAGTATCACCGACATAACAGCTTGTTGTTGACTAAACAAAATATCCATCACTGTGAAATTAGATGATAGTGTTAAGATTGGATGTAAATGTAATCAAGCTCAAGTTTGTGATACTGCAGAAAACAAACACACAACACCTGGACCGTGTATGAAAATGAGCTTAAAGCCAGATCCAAAGCAAAATAATCAGTGGCGAATTTATCCTCTCATCCTTCATTACTGCATCCCCCCATCGCTTCATCTTAAGAGACACTGGAGAGAGAGAGAGAGAGAGAGAGAGAGAGAGAGAGAGAGAGAGAGAGAGAGNAGAGAGAGGGAGGGAGGTTGAAGAGACCCACCTCCCTCTTCTCCCAGCACAGCCTCAGGAATGCTTTTCTTCTGGTCCCCTTAGCCCCATGTGTAGACACCCTCTCTGCAGGGTGTGTTTTGCATGTAAAGCAGGCTGCAGATGCTGTCCGCAAAAGGACCAGGAGGGACAAGGGGGGACTAGGACACAAGGAGGCCCCACCGCCATGCCACCCGCCTGGCCTCCGTGCCACAGCTCCCCTCCCACAACACCTCTCATTACCTCACCCCATTGCAGCCCCGTCTCCATCCCCTCCATTGCTCCATCCCTCTGTCCACTCCCTCGACCATCCCTCGCCACCCTCCTAGCACACGCGGTTGCGTGTATCCTGGGACACACACACACACACACACACACAACACACACCATACCACTTCACTGGACAGAAAGACCTGATAGACAGCGTTTGGATCAGTGAAAGAAAGACAAACAGAGAAAGAGCTAGAGAAAGAAAGGGAGAGAGACAGATCATCTTTGTAGAATTAGCTCTCTGCAATCCTGTTATGCATATTTCACATCCAGGAGGAATAATTAACAAGTCTGACGTACATTAATACTGTGTTTGACAGCAGACAGGTGGTTAGCTGGGAGCAGATGTTAAAAGGCACAGCAGAGAGAGCGAGCAAGAGACAGACGGGGTGATGGAGAGTCACTACAAACTACCAGAAACACAAATGCGTGGCAGACCAAGTTGCATATACTTTTCAACAGCACCTCTACATGTTGCATCTATCAGTGATACTGCGTTCATCACTCCATCCATCCTTCCTCCTCCTCTGTCTGCTGCAGACAAAGCTCCACAGTGTGGCCGGTCAGGGAGGCTGCAACTGCCATGACATAATGCTGTTTTCCATCCAGCCTCTCGCTTCTGGGCTCTGTACTGTGCTGAGCAAAGTGTGTGTGTGTGTGTGTGTGGAGTGTGGTAGGGTGAATGATTGTAATGGCACAGAGAGTGGCACAGTGCATTTGGATAATGACCTTTTTTGTTACTTTTACAGTACACAAGCCTCAGACAGTCTTGTGATTCCAAAGAACACCTTTGCACCACCTTCTAAAGCTTTTTTAACCGACAGCACATTCTTTTTTCTTTCGAGGTGACAGAGTTACATATGTACATACAGACCTGCCAACAGACCTGTACTGGCCTATATGTTTGCTGTGTTAGGCTTGTGTTATTATTCTGAGAACTGCAGTGTAACAACTTGGCAAGCTTATGGATGCCTGAAATGTAGCCACATTTAACCTGTAGTATTTCTGTAGCATGTATGCAAAACAGCACCTGACACGGCAATCACCAACAACTACAGAGGGATTCGAAGATCCTTCTGAAGATCCTCCTGCATGGCTTGATTCTTCAACAACACAAAAAGGAACCATCAACTAACAAGAGTAAACATTCATTTCCTTGGGTAAAGCCTGGCAGCGAGGGAGGGTTGATGCCTCCATTGTGCGAGCAGACGGTGCTGAGATTGAGATGAATGCGTGGCCTGCACTCCAGCTTGTGTGAGCTCCATTGTGTCCCCCCTTAAAGGACAATACCGGTGATTTTGCATGTTTAAGCCCTATAAATACTACCTGCATGCGTGTTACATTACTGACCACCAGTTTCCAAAATATCAAACTGTATTTCAGCTTTCCCTCATATTTTGCTGGATTTCCTAAACTTTCAAAATCAAATGTTCAGGTGATATGTCCACCTTAAAATGTAATATTTGGCCTGATAATACGTACATATGACTGTATAAGGGATGGTCGTTTTAAATTTCTCTGTAGAAGTTGTCTTCTCCTGTGGCTACTTTCCCTGACAGAGAGAAATTTTCTTCTGGCAGTTGGACCGGTTAAATAAATATATTCAACAAAAAAGTTTTTAAAGTCATGTTCTATGTGATGGATTACTTATCTCAAACATGTTTCAAGTCTCTACAAGTTGTTTTAATAGTGTACTGAAATGAAATGAAACCAAGGGAAAGTAGAAAAAACAATTCTAATAGTAATATGTTTTGGGGTTGTCAGTAACATAATGTGTATGTGGGTTATATATATTGGGCTCAAACATGCAAAACTACAGGTATGGTCCTTTAACTGCTCCAGTCTCCCTGAATTTGACAAAACTAGTCCTTCACATTTTCAGCTGATATTCTATTCAGTGTAACATCGTGTGCTGTGGCTCTGGACTGTGCTTCATCTCTTGCATATGTTCCACATGTATGTATCTGTATGTATTTGTGACATCATACAGACCTTCAGTGGAATTGAAGTGGAGGATGAGGAGGGTGGACTTTGACACCTCCCACTGAAGATTCTTTCACTGCAGATGCACGTACAGTATGTTAATGTCAGCTCTGTATTGCCTAATCTCTCCCTCTCTCTCTCTCTCTCTCTCTCTCTCTCTCTCTCTCTCCATTCTGTACTAATTAACAACCATCAAACGAAGACCACCAAGCTGCTGAACTGAATCACACTTACAGTAAGACTCACTTTGTGTGATACACTCGACAATGAACAATACTCATTTGTGCTCATGTTATAATACTGTGACTGTGTTAGTACTTAGTGTTGGTACTTAAACACCAATACTGTTATCATCCTTGTCAATTCTGCCAAATATACCTTCACTTCAACACTCAAGTTATTTAATTCATTATCACAAATTTCACGTACTTTTTTTTTTTTTTTTTNTTTTTTTTTTTTTTTTTATATATATATATACCTACACTCTTACATGGAGTGTCTGTGGATGGATGCACATGTGTCAGCATGGTAAAACGCTCCAGGAAACAGTCAGATTTATCAGGATATTTATTTTTGTAATTAGTGCTGGTCAGCGTGCTAGCTGCAGGAGTAAAAGGACAGCAGTGTGTGTGTGTGTGAGAGCGTGGAGGGAAAGCTGCTGCTTTGCTAATTAAAGAGGAACTCATGGGAAGTATGAGTTTTGTTGCACTGTTGTCTTTTTCTCCTTGACATCTAGCATACTACTATTCAATAAAGCTGACAACAGAAGGTTGTGCACTGGGATGTACGCACGCACGCACGCACGCACGCACGCACGCACAAAACCAAGCTGCTGGTCTGGAGCATCAATTGAGTCTCTGTTCATCCTCCTCACCCTCCTAGACTCCTCTACCGATCTTCCACCACATCATTTGTCACGGGACCTTCAAAGCACGCTTATATTCAAATCAGACACGTTCTCCTTCCATGATTTATTGAAAATCCTGGGGCTCGGGGCTCCATCCTTAGTGTTCCATTGAGAAAGCTCCTGAATGAAGGGCACAGAGTGGAAAGGTTGCTGACTCAGCATGTTTACATGCATTTACTCAGATTATTTGTCTCTACTCCCATTAAGGCAATAATGTGAGTTAGACGTATACATGGATGAAATTAAGAGGATTCCAATGTTCACTGAATATACATGACACGATGTGCAATCAGAGTATGAGGAGAGTTTGACAGGTGAGGAAACGCACACGATGGCATCTTACTGCAATCATACAGCATATTTGCACACCTAAACAAATGCATTTACAATTGCACAATCTTATCTCTGTTATTTGGAGTAAACATACTCCAATTTACACAGATTTAATGCGGTGTATACATGACGTTTGGAAAAAACAATTTATTGCCTTTGTCCAATTAAAACTGAGGTTTTACTGTGCATAAATGTAGTGACTGCCTTAGGCTGTTGTCTTGGAGTCATTTTTCCACATCATTCAATTCCTGTAACTGCATTAATACCTTTATAAGAGAATGTGATAAAAGTTGGAGTTTTTGCCTCCTCGCAAGCTTCCCCAGACAGGCAACTGCCAGTTTTAAATACTCGCGTTTAGCTTGTTTTAGTACACTGCCAAATTAAAAAGTGTTTGGCATGTTAACTGGAACTATACTCATGATGCAAATAAGTGCTGTGAAAAAATACGCTGAAAGAAGATTCTCGATCACAGTATTCAGAGCTGCTTATCTTGTGACCACAGGGCACAGCTAGGTCAAATCCACAGAACAATGACAAAATGTGGTTGGGGAAAGCAAATAATAAAAGCCCCTGACAATTTCTGCTGATACATCATCGGGCAAGATACTCACTTAACTGGTCTAGTTGAGCTGCTTGGTGCTAAAAAGAAGATGACTGTGTGAAGCAAAGCACTGCTGGAAGAGTTAAAGTCTGCTCTTACTACTTTCTCTGGACAAATAAAGGGCGAAAACACTAAATGTTAGGTAAAGAAATAGAAGTTGAGTAATCGAAGGAAAACTTTTGATTTAGCACAGAGAACATTATGGAATGAGAAGAGTTCAATAAGAGGTATTTCTTGTTCACCTTCATCTTAAAAACTCAGCTATGGGTCAAAAGCATGACAGGATGGGCCAAACTTAAAAAAAAAAAACAAGAGAAGAGGAGTAAAGAATGAAGGAATTCCAAAGGAACAGTGGGGCCAAGAAGACAGTTTGCCTTGTTTCCCAAAGAGATGTTCAGGCATTCCGGCGATCACAGACAGCCTTCCAGCATTAAGTGACTCTGAATAGCAGTGAGAGGACAGAAAGAGGACAGAACAACAAGACTGCTGGACCAGAGCAGAGCGAGTGGTGCTGGCAGGGTTGATGCATTGTTCTCAGATCCGAGCAGGAGGCTATCGCAGTCCAGGCCAACCGCTAGCCACGTGCTCCTGACCGAGGCCCACATGAATTATTACATTTCATTCTGTTATCTTTCATCATGGTTCATTACATACAGACAATTGAGCTTCAGGACAAGCACCACGTTCAGGGGTACAACCCCCACACACACCCCCACCCNGAGAGAGAGAGAGAGAGAGAGAGAGAGAGAATCCCTCCACTCTCCACTGAAAAGGATGGAGGAGGATGGACAAAAACACATTGTCCATGGATTTAAAAAGGAGGCTTATGGCTGCTATGAAAAAAAAGAAAAACTGTGCTTTTAGAAGAAGAGAAGAATGAATCTGCCCGCTGATGCAGACTGCAGACTCAATGAGATGTACGCTGGTGGAGCCATAGAAAAGCAGCGAGAATTGAAAGGGATGGAATCTGAGGCAAATGACACTCGAGTGTTTTTAAAATAACTGACAGCTGCACAATAGAACACCAAAACAGACTGCAATCTGCCCATAGATGGATGAAAAGACAGGCACTTGAATAGAAATGCGACCAAATACATACACAGATACTGTCCATTCACACCAGAAGTGGATAAACAGACAGCCGTGAAAATGGACATGAAAGGTAAGGTTATGCTCTGATAAATGAAGCAAACAAAGAAATAACTGCAAAGGATCTGTGAAACAATTAGGCATTCTCATTTTTGGTACTCAAGTGTGCCACAAGTATGCTTTTACAAGGCCTTGGGAAATTGTATTTTCATTAAATCATATTATATGGTTGAATATATGATTATAGCTAATTAATAATCAGTGATTATAGACCAGTCTGAGTCAATGATGCATCATGGGAGAGCATCTGTCCGGTATTCATGAGTCATTATGAGCTATGCCCATCCAGTAGCAATGTTTGTGTGAATGTATATACGCCATGTGTGTCTCTTCATGAAGCTTTGATGTGTGTGTGTGTGTGTGTGTGTCCCTAATGCATCTGCCTGTGTGTCTGTGTGTGTGAGAGGTGAGTATCGGAACACACTCCTCTTGTCGCTCGTTGTTCAGTGCATAACACAGACATTTTCCATTCTGTCAGTGCAAGCAGCGAGCACATTGGCTCCTTCTAAACTCAGCAGCCACTTCATTAAATGACTTCAGACTCTTGGCAGAGTCAGTGGGAAAAGTCTATATTAACTGTGTGTGTGATCCACAGGGCGACCAACAAAGGCCATAGTTGTTCCTCTATGCTGGGTGCTGCTCAGGGGAATTTTGGGACCTATTGGGGTACCCCTGAACTGGGCCCTCCGCTCCGTTTGAGTCTCACATGCTCTCTCTTCTCTCTCACTGCCACATGCACACATACGAGAAAAAAAAAGAGATACACAATAGAATGCACAGCTAAGCTCACAAAGAACTCTAATAACCTTTGTGCTACCTATTTGTATGTGTGAGAAGATGCAGCGATCTTTCTAGCATACTGGTTTTGCAGGTTAGAGGTATCAACTTGTATCTAAATAGGATCGGCACAGTTACTACTGTGCAGATCCATGTTACATGGTAGTAACAAACACCTTACGGGATGGGTTTGGATAATCTGATGTTTAATGATTTGAAATAGCTAACTCACACTGCTGAAGCATCACGTTAACTTCAGTTGAATGTTGGAATACACTTTTATGAAAAAACAGATTTTGCAGATTTTGCCCCATTTCTTATATTGATCGTCCTCTTGAGTCGATGTCTGCTGAGTTGGTTCGTTGTTTATAGGAGATTGAGATGTAAAGATCAAGTCTGATGGCCAGGAGGAGAAGCTAGCTGGTGAATAAAAGCATTTAATGTTGTTCAGATGGGCAGCAGTGGCGGGTCATTTGGGAGCAGATGGGCAGAACAGACTGTGGATCAGCACTAAAGTGTTTGGAACTAATTTACTTTAATGAAAAGTGAGGAAAGCATTCCTGAAGTCTAAAGCCAGAGCACAGGGGGGTCTAATCTGGCAAAATCTGAGAACATCCACTTCCACAAAACTGAAAATAAGCTGTAGCAATTAATTCAGGATGGCAGCAGATACCATCACACATCCATCCATCCATCCATCCACCCTCTGCTAGTCCAGATCCAGGTTGTTTATGAAAAAACAAGGATTGCAGATTTTGCCTCATTTCTTACATTGGTTGTCCTCTGGAGTCGATGTCTGCTGAGTTAGTTCATTGTTTATAGGAGGTTGAGATGTAGAGAGCAAGTCTGATGGCCAGGAGGAGAAGCTGGCTGATGAATATGAATGAAAAGTTGCCAGGATGTCCATCTCCCGAGCCATGTCTGCAAGCTCTTCCTGGAGGATCCCAAGATGTTTCCTGGCAAGATGGGATATATAATCCCTCCAGCGTGTTCTGGGTCTGCCCCGTGGTCTCCGTTCCTATTGGTTTCAGAATTTGAACTCACAAGGTCTGCATAACAAACCCAGCATTCTACCAGTTGAGCTAAACCAGCCAATCATGTCCTGTTGGACATGCCTAGAATACCTCCCCGGGAAGGCATCTAGGAGGCCTTCTGATTAGCTGCTTGAACCACCTCAGTTGAGCACACACATCCTTCATTACTTTGAATTACAGAACAGCAGATTCAAGCTCTTCAAATGTCATGTAAAGATCATACAGTTTGAAATCTGCATAAATTGGCATTGTACCCCAAGAAACAGACCTTTGTCCTGAACCTTCGTCCAACATGTAAGAGACGTGTATAATGCAAGAAAAAGCAATAGGTGGGCTAGTACAGCAGATCCTGCATAATGAGAATATTTTACATGCATATAGGATCATATAGGATTTCTTTGACCATCACCAAACACACAATAGCTGAATATGGTCTGCACAAAGATTACTAACATAATAAATGTAAAAAAGCAGGAAGAAAAAGTTGAAAACCTTTTGTAATTCATACACACAAAAAAGCTGCCGTTGTCGTCATACAAAGCAGCTAAACAGTCAATTAGCTGGTTTGACTTGATGGGGGAGATTGTGAGGGATTTACACTGTGTAACTTCTGTAGTGACCTTTAGCCAAACTGCTGGATTTATTTATTCTAAATTAAGCAGGTTAGGGCCACATGCCTTCCCAAATTAAGTCATCCATCTTGATGTGACAGGACAGAGGAGGAAAGTCCAATTACCCTCGAAAAAGAGACCAATTCCCTCAATACAGGGAGGTGAGGAGACTGGGAGAGAGGGTTAACACAAACATGCCCACACACAACAAAACAGTGGGTAACTACATGCATGCAAGCTATCTCCTCAGCCCCTACTGTACATTTCTTCAGCTTACATGCCAACTTACACACTAGCAGACATCACACACAATGTGAGTCTTGTTACATGTTTTTGTATGCCTAGAATGTCAGTCTTGTATTGTGTAACTGTCCTGTAATGTGTCAACACCAATTAACCAGGTCAAGTTTGCATACATCCTTTGTACTGGTCAAAAACACATCAATTTACAGTCTCTAATTTAGACTGTAATGGACACAGGCACATTTGCCCGCCTATGCCACACAATTTTGAGGAAAAAAAAACATGTCTGAGAAGCTAAACTCATCTTACAGCACGGCTCAAAGGTTGAAATTAGTCCACAATGTCTGGATCAACAGAGGCTGGAGCCAGTGGGGGGCTCAGAGCTGGACTCAAGCAGTCCAGTGAGAGGCCTCCTCCTCCGCCAGCCTGGATAAACATGGCGAGCTGGGGAACTCAGATTGTTTCTCCTCCCATAATCCCACACACTGGATCCTCTGTGTGTGTAATACTATAATGATGAGTATGTGTTTATGTGTGAGTGCTTCATAGGGAGCATGGGTACATACAGTATGTATGTTTGTGTGTGTGTGTCCACTGGTGAGCTGCAGAAACTGCTGCATAAGCATAAACTGGAGATACGGGATGCATAGGAGGGTAGCTGCAACAGTGCCGTACACTATTAAACACGTGACAGCACAGTTCAGACTGCAGTTCATCATACATGTTGCCGACATACACACAAAGCTCACCTTTCACTGGAAACTCTTCATCAAGGGAAGTTTACGTTCAATTAGGTTCACCACCAAAACATTAACCGCCCCTGGCATCCCAAGACATCCAACACACTCCACAAAGAGATTCAGGGCACAAAATGAAGGAAAAATACCAGGCAACAATATGGCTCAGTCCTTTTCACCATGGGGTTTCAAAATATACAGAGTACTGAAGTACTACATCCTTTCTATATGAGCATTCTGAATAGGGCTCTCTGTTTGTAATCGGCTTCTCTTGCCTCTTTATCAGTGTTCCTCTCTCCCTCTCTCTCTCTCTCTCTCTCTCTCTGTTATACACACACACACACACACACACACACACACTACATTTCCATCTAATCTACATCCACCCTCTCTGTGGAACACACTCTAGATTGGTTTTGCCTCCAGTATAAACATCCATGTTGAGGTCAGACGGTGAGGTCAGATGGTGAGGTCAGACGGTGAGGTCAGAGGTCATAGAGGTCTAAAGAAGGCCACTTAGTTTGACTTCAGAGAAACAGGCCAAAGCAGAAGAGTTAGATTTCTAGATTTCTAGTCCTTCATGGCTCCTTAGCTGCACTTCTCACATCTCACACACGCTGTTACTGCGTTACACTGTCAGCTGGCTCCTGTCCTTCTTTGAGTGACCACATCACCTTTCTGTGCAAACCAGTGTTGTTAATTTTTCAAAATTATGAAAATACACATTCAATGATATTTTATCTATCCTTTCTAACTGAGATGTAAAAATGCTTGATGGAGTCTTCTGAGATATCTGTTTCTGGAGATGGAAGAGGATACAAACCCACTGACAGCCTTAATAAGGACCAATTCAACCCCATTTCAGAGTTATATAGGCCTAAAACATCAGTTGCAGTAATAATTACCTTATGAAATCATTCTTTTAGTTATTTAATCCTATATTTTAGAAATACAAATAAAATAAATGAAATACTCTCACCACATACAACTATGTCATAATTAAGTTTATGATTGAGTGTATCTTTAGACCCCAGTTTTTCATTTCATCAGAAGGGCTATTCTGCCATCTAGTGGTGATATGTGTGAACAACAGCTGCATGCGCAGGTTTTAAAGGGCAATTCTAATGCTTTGGTCAATTCTTCTACAGATATATCTGTAGAAGAATTATATCTTAATGTTAATATTAATTACCACAGCCTTTATCATATCAAAAAAAGTATCTGAGACACATGAAACATCCAAGCAAACAAATACATTTGATGGACATTCCATGTAAATATATGAATATAGTTTTGTCTGGGATATTAGTTCTATAAGTTAGCAAGGCTACTTGTCAGAAAGTGAATATCAAATAATATATGATATATTTTCCCTGCGATTTGAAACTGCTATGCTGTTTATACATTATTGTGTTTCATTTGAACAGTAATGATAAGGCTGAAGTCTGAACCAATTCTATAATGCAACTTTATAGCAACACACACTTTAGTAGAGGCGATTTAAGCCTAAATACAGACATTATCCATGAGAGCTAAGTGATTTCTGAAGTGATTATTACCAGTATTTATAAGACACCTATCTATACATGTTTACAAAATTATGAATTAGAATTAGTTAAAGGAATGAAGTGGAAGATGTACACTCAAGACGAAAACTGCTTTATGCTTTAGCCTCCTCATCAATCATCCCACAACCAAAAACACTGTACATGTCAGATTAATACACAAATGCTGTGCTGATAACTAAGACAGATATCTGCTAAAAACACAGATATGTTCCTAAACACGTCCCAAGAGCGTCTCTCATCTGTAAGGCCTCTTACATTAAAGTAATCTTTTACAATATACTGTATGCTGAAGATGTTGATGTGAAAATGTTGTTTTAATCTCCACTAGAGGTCAGAGTTTCACCGTCTATGAAGTAAACCATGAAGTAAACCCTCAATAAAAATCGCCATTTTCATTAAGCCTCTTCCAATGCTGTGTAACTACTGACAAAAGAATCAAAACTCCAAAGAAGAGTTCACAGGAAGCTTAAGCAAATTCACAAATTTGCACAAATTCTTGCCAAAAAAATAAACAGATTCAAAGTCAGCATTGTTCCCAGCACTTCTTCGTGAGCACAAGTACAAAGTTGTTTTTGTGACTTTGAATCTATTCTAGTAAACACCATTTAAAGTACAAAACAGAGGAAAAAAATATTTTAGAAAAGGCATAGATTATGATGTATTACAGTAAAAATGTTATTAATTAAATCTACAACAGAGTCTATTTCTTATTTTTTTTAAAATGCTCTTCGGATAAGGCAATTGAACTTTTTACAAAGCAAATTACTTATTCTGCCTTGATGCTCACACTTGTTGCTAGAAAATGCCTTCAGACACACACACACACACACACACACACACACACACACACACACACACACACANCTGTTTGTAAAATACGTGTGTGTGTGTGTGTGTGTGTGTGTGTGTGTGTGTGTCAGTTCTAGTGAAGCGACACAATTTACCACATAAAAAAACACCCAGCTGACATGATGACATAACAGCAGGGTGTTACCTTGGGGAAATGCATTGCTGTGCCTTGGCATACGCACTCAGGGGAATTTTAAACACCAGTATTGCCATGTGACCAGCAGCAGCTGATACACTGATATATCAGACACACACACACACACACACACACACACACCTCACACAGCTGTGCTGACTGCTAAAAAAAGGATTATGTTTTCTGCTTCACTGATCACTTCTTACAACACCACCACTCAGGAAGCCTCAGCAAGTCAAGACAGATGCAACACATTTACTTCCTTTTAATAGAATATAAAGTAATGAGAGTAAAGAGGCACAGAAAGTAAAAGCAATAAAGCAAGATTTTTTTTTTTTTGAAAAACACACATCCATTACAAATAGACAACATAAAGCAAAGTTGTCTTCTTTTGACTGACACACAGTGGACTTGAGTTATGACATGACATGATGCCAGTGCAAAAAACAAAACAAAACAAAACAAAACATGAAGGTAAAGCTGCAACTGACCCTGTCAAACACAAAGCAAGTTTACTATTCATCTCCCAAAAGTCATTTAGCCAGCAGGCTGATACTTAAGCTACTCAACTGAAACACAAAAACAACTGATGCATATGGCTTAATATGAGACTATGAAACAGTTAGTCAGTTTTCCAGACATAAAGTTGTTTTTTCTGTCTCGCATGGTTATGTGCCAAATCTGCATTCCTCTCACATGTAATGCAGTAAGCCAATACAATTTTCTTAATCAAAACTAAAGTGTCTTCTCAGCAACATCGTATGATGCATTTATAAGATCAAACCACCGAAACACTGCAGTCTGTCTGTGTCAGTGTCATAAACCTCCTTTCTGTTTAAGACGTGGGACAGGAAGCGATGACGTCAGCGAGTTAAATGTGAGACAGAAACTTGGTTGCTCAACATGAAAACAAACAATTCTGTCATTGCAAAATCGCGTCTCTACATCAATACCGAACACTACATCAATACACTACAACACCAAAGCAAGATTCTGCAGCTGCATTGCCTATTTCTAATCTCTAATATATTCACAAACATACAAGAAGACCCATGTTGCGTGACAAAGTGCAGTGTTCACCATGTACACAACAACAAATGTGCTGTTTTGCTTGGATATGTTTTTATTCTAACACATGGTACTGTATGCGCGGTTTTAAAGTAAGACTGTAGAGCCAAGTATACGTTTGACACTTTGCTGTTCACATCAGAGCAACAGCTGAATAATTTAAGGTTACTTGTGGAAACAGGTCACCTAATTTCAGAGTGACAAACTACTTCCATGGATCAAAAAAAAAAAAAAAANAAAAAAAAAAAAAAAAAGCATCTCTTCAGTGCGCAGTCAGAAAGTGATAATGTGATATTAATTTGTTACACAACAAACTGTGCATTATAGTCTTGCAATGCTTCCTATGATGAATTTTTTTCTTTGTAGCCATTTATCTAATTAATATTTATGTTTAAAGCTGACAGTTTGCATCCAAAACAATATGCCCAAAGAAGCAAGATGCAAGAGTCAAAAAACTCTGCTTTACAGACTAATGATGACTTCTGGAGATAAACAAATAGAACCTAATATGCTTTTTCTTTTTCTTTTCCTTTTTATAAGAAAATGTGGGAATACAGGATAGGTACTACCAAGGTCGTTTGGGAAGGAAAGGTTAAAGAATAACGAAATTGGGAGGTGAGGGTTATAGGGCTAAGGATTTGGACATGGAAAGGAACTTAGAATAATGATAATAATGATGAATGGGAATAATAATAATAATAATGGTGGTGCCACTGCATTTTCTTCTGGAATCTGTAGGATTATTATTTAGTTTGTTTGCGGCTATTATTTTCTTTTTGTGACGTAATGATCTCAAATATCTCCTGTCCATGTTCAATATATGGAAGAAAAAATAGTAAAAACTTGGTCACAAAAAAAACAAACCAATATGCTTTCACTTAATACTGTTGGTCTAATAGTGACTGATGAAATTTCTCAAAACAGAAATCTACTAACAATGAAACAGCAGCACGTCACATTAACTAGAATAAAATAAATCTCCAAACGGTGTCCAAACCCATGACAAAACCAAAACAAATGTGTCGCATTGCCAACAAAGAAACTCATGACTGCATGTGTAAAGCCACAATCACTCACTCTGTAACCCCCACCCCCCCACCTAAGGCCTGACGACCTCCCAATATTCAAAGTTGGTTTCTCAGCCCCTTTGACAGGAAACTTTGCCCTCCCCTCCTTCCCCAACCCCTCCTCCAGCTGAAAGTGGGCGTTCTGAGGGAACACAGAGCACGCAGATGTGTCGACGTTCCACAACGAAGGTTGTGCCCACATCCGCTCACTGTGAAGACATTTACAGCATGTAGCAGGCTGTCCAAAACAACGTAAAACAGCAGCAAGCAAAGTACAGCACAATTCAATTTTCACACCATTGAATCTCAAAGAAAATACAGACAAATTAAAGGAAAACCCAGGATAAGAGTGTCTTAATATTCCACAAGCCGGAATTCTACTGGAGGGATGGAACACCACTCTTCTAAAAGATCATTTCTCATTTTAGTGTTTTGGCAAGTGGAAGAGCGGCATCTGACTTGTCGGTCCAAAATGTCCCATACGTGTTCAATTAGTTTGAGATCTAGTGACTGAAGGCAATAGCATACAATTTACATAATTTTTACATTCAATTTTACATTCATAAAAGCATTCAGTGATCCCGTTCAATGCCTTATGGATTAGGGGCATTGTCATTCCCCCCNACACACACACTATCATTAGTATAGAAAAGTTTCGTGTTAGGATAAAGGTGATCACTCAGAATAACTTTGAATCAATTTCCAGTGATCTATCAATCTGTCCAGATAGAAAGATACAGAATTATAGATAGATAGGTAAAAGATAGGAGGTCAAGAGAGAGAGAGAGAGAGAGAGAGAGAGAGAGAGAGAGAGAGAGAGTCCACATACTTTCAAAAATCGAAAGGAAAAATACTCAAGAACACTTACTGGATAAATGCACTAAATTTCACTATTGTGTACTTAAAGACTTTACTTATTCTTGTGCTCTTGTACACTTAATGCCTTAAAATTGCCACATTTTCTTGTCTCACCTTTAAAGCACTTTTCTTGGGCGTTTCTTGGAGTTTACAGCACTGCCACATTCACAGGCTGACAGCAGCCCATTAATCAGTCTGTCTGATTTCAGTGAGCTCTGCTCCATCATTTGCCTGCCCATCACAATTACCCCAACATCAGACCATAGCCGCTCAATTTAATCCATCTACTTCTCTCTAGATATTCGCTCCATACCTGTAAAAACTATTTAAATATATAAGCAAGCAGAAATGCATTTTAACACAGTCAAAGGAACACCACACCCTTAACAGGGGTTCATGCTGCAGCAGGCAGCGACGAGAAACGCTAGTTTTTAACACGTTAGTCAAGTAGATAATAATGCTGATGCTTTATGTGGGGTCATAGCCAATTTCAAGCAAAACATGCAATAATAATCCCATAAGGACTCCAACTGTCACAAACATAGTGGCCATGTCGTTGGCTGCTTTGCATTTCTAATGGTGAGCGTAGCTGACCCGTAGGGATGCAGCGTAATAATGTGGCTACTGTCCATTTATAACGTATCTTCTGTTAAGAATAGCTCACAATCTTCACTTTTTTTTTCTTCACTCGCTCTACGTTTTCTGTGTTACTACACCCGCCCTACTACTACGAATCACGAGAAAACACACACGCACACACACATTCGACACACAAACACTCGCCTTACTTAAAAAAAAAAATATATATATATAAATATATATTTAAAACAACAACACCGTCTCACCTGTTTGAACTCTTCGGCTCGTTTGGCTGCAGTTTCGACGCGGCATGTCGTAGTAAATAAAGCGGATGAGCTTTAAAACAACGTGTAACAGTTGTTTACAAAGTTTCACGCTGAGCTCTCATTGGCTCTCCTGAAGTGTATCCGACGCCCCAGACCTCGGTCACTGGGCCACGTCTCAATCCGTATTTCCTGAAGTAGCTCCCTTCACTGAGATAGAAACACGGGGGAAGGATGCGAGCTGTTGTATTTGCGTTATGAATTGTACGTTTAAGAAATGTTTTTGCTCTCGTGAAATGAAAGGCGAGCGTTAAGCCTTATTCTAACAATATGCAGGTTAAATATTTTGTAATACTACGTTATAAAAATGATACTAATGTCAATTGGAGGACTTACCTGCATTGAATGTGAAAATGGCATTAAACAAGTAATTACTGGAAACATTATGTTAAAAAAAATATCCTGAGGTGAGCCACCACATATTTTGCTGTGCAGGGATAAACACTAATAATAATCTTTTCCTTTGGGCTTTCCCTTCAGGGGTCACCACAGCGAATCATCTGCCTCCATCTAACCCTA
>VXCM01003222.1:22500-58408 GCA_014773175.1 Lucifuga dentata | reverse complement strand
GCTGAGGACCAGGCAGGCAGAAATGGCAGGTGAGTGGCTGACCAGACATGCAGAACTGTGACATATGCAGCCTTATGAAGTCACAGTCGTTAATATTTTTTGATAAACGCAGGTCTTCTTTTGGGACTATATTCCCCAGTGGAGGCATACATTCACTCCATGCTTTTTATTGCGCTTAAAAGCTAAAATTACAAAACTTCTAAAAAAAAAACCCTGAATATATGTCTTGTTGGTGATGATGGATTACTGATCACAAGAACGTTTCAAGTGTCAACAACTTGATTTTAATAGCAGAATGAACTGAAACCAATGGAGGTCTGGACGGTAGGAAAAACGTTTTTAATTCACCGTTCCAGTAGTATGCTTTGGGAAATGATTGTCAGTAATGTTACGTGTATGAAAATTGAATATATTAGGTTCACACATGCAAAATGGATGGTATGGTCCTTTAATCATTGAAAACATAACTAACTAATAACTAAATAAATATGAAAGTTTTGGCAACTAATCACTAAACATAAGACAAAAGGGAATGTAATCGCTAATAAATAATTAGAGTTTTTGGGATCTAATCACTGAAAAAAAAAGTTTTAGGGATCTAATCAGAAAATAAACCAAATAATTATCATCAAATCTTATTACCAAATAATTAAGAAAGGTTTTTGGAATCTAGTCAGTAAAAATTATGAACAAAAATGGAATCCAATCAATAAATTATTTGTTTGTTTTTTTTTTTTTTTTNTTTTTTTTTTTTTTTTTAGTTTTGGCTTCCAATTACTGAAAGAAAAAAAATGTTGGAGTGTAATCTCTAAAATAAAACTTTTAGGGATCTTGGAGATCTTAGGGGACCAAATAAATAAATGCTTTTGTCAGTTGACGGACACCAAACAGGCAAATGTCAGTTCGAGAGCATCCAAAGTTAAAGGTTTCTCTTCAACTCCATCAGGAGGAAGAGGAGGAGGAGGAGGAGGAGGGNGGGGGGGGGGGGGGGTGTTACTCAGAGGCATTAAAGCTGAACAGTCATATCATTTTTCAGAGTAAATCTCTGTGTTGCTTCATTCAGGCATGTGAAAATACTTGGCATGTTTGTGTGGGTTCGGATGGTATTTCCAGGAAAATGTAGTGAGTCAGGAGGGCAATCTGTAATCAAATACTGAATCACCTGAGAGAGAGAGAGAGAGAGAGAGAGAGAGAGAAATCTCCAACAAAAACTCATCCTGAAGAAGCTGTGTGCATCATCTTCATCACGTGCGAAGACCAAAATGTCCTCATAAAGACAAAGTCAATGACATTTTGCCATTATATAGAGTGCATAACTGTGTATCCCAAAGCTTTAGCTCAAATCTATTCGTGGATTATAGTTAAAATGCCTTTCAGGAAGTGCTGTTTGCAGTATTTCCTGTTGATGGCTGGCGTCGTGGTCGAGCTCTGCCGTGGCACGTTGGCACTCAGGCAGCATAACGTGTTGGCACAAAGCCGCTGAGTCATCGTTTCCTTAATGATTAAATACATGAGTCTGGCTGTAGCACCCACAGCAGAAACCACCCCCACATAAGTGGATTTCATTATTAGTGACCTGTGATGATCCACTGTGAAATATTACACTATTGTTGAGTTCATTTGAGAGTTTTAGCGTCACATAATTAAAATATTGTTTCCGTGCATTTGAACAATGGGTTTCAATAAAAATTCCAAAAAATAAGTTTACTCCATTTGATGCTGATTTTGATCTAATTATGGTATTTACATGATTTATTAATTTAATGTTGAATTTTAGTTACATTTCAAATAATTTTATTCTTTCAGTTTTAGGCAACAGTGTGTTAAAGGACCATACCATCCATTTTGCATGTTTGAGCCTAATATATTCCATTTTCATGCAGGTAAGGTTACTGACAATCATTTCAAAAGGATAAAAACGTATTTCAGTTTTCCTGATATTTTGCAAAATCTCTTTCAAAATCAAATATTCAAGCGATACACCCACCTTAAAAATNTTTTCCTGATATTTTGCAAAATCTCTTTCAAAATCAAATATTCAAGCGATACACCCACCTTAAAAATCCATGTTTCGCGCTAATAGTTACACAGCCTTATGAAGTCACGGTCCTTTAAATTTTTCCATAAATGCAGGTCTTGTTTTGGGATTATATTCTTCAGTGGAGACATACATTCACTCCACACTTTTTATTGCGCTTACACGCTAAAATTACATAACTTCGAAAAAAAAACCCTGAATACACTTCTTTTTGCGATGATGCATTACCTATCCCAAGAATGTTTCAAGTATCAACAAGTTGATTTTAATAGCGTACCAGAATGAACTGAAACCAATGGTGGTCTGGAAGGTAGGAAAAACATTTTTAACTCACAGTTCCAGTAGTATGCTTTGGGAAATGATTGTCAGTAACGTTATGTGTATGAAAATTTATGTTAGGCTCAAATACAAAATGGGTGGTATGGTCCTTTAAACTGTGTGTTTCTGGGAAAATAAAATCTGGGTGAAAAAAGCATTAACTCTCACTAAACATTGTGCATTTTAAAATATTAGCATGAAGCACTGAAATAAAAATCGCCCAGAACACTTCGATGATTTTGGTTTATATATTCTTATCATTTTGCTGTGATTTAAACCAACAGACTAATTTTGATTAATTTCCCCCCAAATCTGGAATATTCCTCTAACTCCTCCAGAGGCAGATATGCACTGTGCATGGTACGTTCTCTTCCCAATTCCGTCCTTTCACTCTGCTCTCCCCCTCATTCCATCTACTCCGTCTTTCCTCCCCTCTGTTCTCCTCCACTCCTCCTTCTCTTCATATCTGTATACACGTGTGTGTTGGTGTGTTTATGATTGGCGGGTGTGAANACTCCTCCTTCTCTTCATATCTGTATACACGTGTGTGTTGGTGTGTTTATGATTGGCGGGTGTGAAGTGTAAACAGCTCCGTGTTTGGAACTCCTCATTCCTCCACTTGCAGCTTTCTGGCCTCTGAACAAGGAGACAAATGACTGGTATTAATCTGTGTGTGGGGGTGGTGTGAAATCTAATTCTGGTTTTGGATTCACACTTTGTCCACATTGTTTCTGTGGAACTTCATGTGTCAGCGATGATCCAGCAGATGTGGTTATTTTAATTTTTTAATTAGCATCTTTTCACTGCAGAATTCAAAAAGGATAAAGCTGATTCATGGCTAGCAGCTTCCAAGGGTTACAACATGCATAATGAAAATAGAGATTCTGGATGGATTTTTCTTTTTCTTTTTTTTTCTTTTCATATATTTTTGATGCTTTTAATGTTGCTAGTGCAGAGCCCGTTCAAAACGTGCATGTTCGGAGCAGGCCGGACTTTATGGTGTGCACTTCAGCCTGCCATAATTGTATTCTGGACATCCTCATGAGCTAGCTTTGTTTGCTGTAAGGGGTTGGGTTGAGACCGTGGCACTGGACCAGAGCATATCCTGCTGCGCGGACTACTTTTTACTGGCACAGCTCAATTTGAGAACCACTCATCCAAACAACTTCACACGCAACACTGCACGTCCTTGGGTCCTGAGCAATAAACCTGCTGAATTTCAACTTCATTGGTGCCACAGACAGAGATTTCTGCCTTTATAGTTAGATGACAGAGGTTAAGATTATTATTTGTATGTTTTAAGACAATTTCAATGTCTCAAAAGTGCCTTTCACAACAAATTTTTCTGGAACAGTTTATTTTGAAACTGCTGGAAGGAGCTTGCAAAACCAAGCAGTTTAAATTTTTTTTCTATAAAGCAAAAAGCATAAGTGAGATTATGTCACTTCTTGTTATTTCCAAAATCTTTATGGTACCTTTATTGAGAATCTGAGCTGAATGAACCACATAGTTTCTGCTGCAGATAGTTAAAGTTCCTAGTTTAGTTCTGAAGTTTCGGCCAAATAGTGCCTAAAATGTCACATGTAGACTAAAACCTGTGTGTTTTGTGGTGTGTAACATGATCTAGTCATGTTAAAATTTGAATATAGTTCCTCACTCTTTTTTATGTAGTATCAGTAGATTTGATAATTAATGTTTTATGTTATTCATATTAACAAATCACTGTTGAATGACACTTACATGCCCCACAATTCCAAGATTTAAGCATATTTAATTAACTCCATGCAGCTGTTACACACAGGAAGTGAACTTTACCTCAAAAGTACTGAAACGACCTCAAAAGTACTTCACTTTTTCTTACTATATCGTGTTTATAGTACATTTAGTGTTAACCCGCCTGAGGTCGTGTCGATTATTTTATCACTTCTGCAAGAGAAATGATCTTGGTTCAGTCTATATTCTGCAAGATAACATAAAATATTATATAATGTGTACATGTATTTATATAATAAAACTATACATAACATTAGCACAATTAAGAAGTTATAACTATTTTTATAGATATTGCTGATGACACTTGAATTGTTATAGGGCGCCACCAGTGGACGGTCATGTACACTGCATCAACAAAGGACAGCTGCCGGTACAAACTGTAATGCTTAAGCCAAAATTATGCTGTGAAGAAAAAATTATGAATTTCTTTCATTTATAAGTAAAGTCATTTATAAGTAAAGTCAGTAAGGAAGTCATCAATTTGGGGTTACGATTCTGCTCCTCTAGCTCACTCCACAAAGTCAAAACTTGAAAACTCAAACTAGTGACTCGTGTGTTATTCTGCCTGCTAATACAGATCTCAAAATAAAGTTTGTTTCCTCAAACGCTTTTAATCACAAAAATCCAGCTGGGCTTTGATCCCTGTCGGCTTGTGAGGAATGTGGCCTGTGTCGGCCTCCAAACAGATCAGCGAGGTTACAGTGACTGAAACCATGAGGAGGATTTGAACTCACGGCATCATGAGCAGCAGAGGTCACGGTGTGGAAAGCTTTAATCCTGATGGCCAGCAGGACTCTCTCTCTCTCTCTCCCTCTCTCTCTCTCTCTCTGTCTCTCTCTCTTTNTCTCTCTCTCTCTCTCTCTCTCTCTCTCTCTCTCTCTCTCTCTCTCTCTAAGGTCAGAGCTCTATCTTTGGTACATCACTGGTCACACTAAGTATTCTGTCACCATGGGAACACTGTTGTCCACCAGGGCCACAAACAAGCAAACAAAACTTTGACATGAACACCTGCCCTCTCTCTCTCTCTCTCTCTCTCTCTCTCACACACACACACCATAAAATGTTAGCATATGTATTGTCTGTGTGTGTGTGTGTGTGTNGTGTGTGTGTGTGTGTGTGTGTGTGTGTGTGTGTGTGTGTGTGTGTGTGTGTGTGTGTCCTGACTTACTCCCTCACCTCATGCTCTATTTCAGTTCACTCCTCCACACAATAAACAATTAATAAAGTGTGAAACAATTAATGTGACACAGCAAACACCATCACACCACAAAACAGGAAGCGAGAGATCAAACAACCACATCAGCATCTATTACTGTGTAGAATAATAAAATGTGTTTCCATTACTTTTACGATAAATAACACTGCAGTGGATTATATATATTATGTTAAGATTATATTTACATGTACTACTATAAGTAATGGTGAGTAGGGTGAAGGGAATTTGTTAGCTCGTATACACCTCATAGAATCCCTTTACATGACCACATTACTGAGATTATAACTCTTTTATCCTAAATTAATCCAAAACAATAACAGGCATTAATTCTGCTCCATCATAACACATCAACCTTTCCACCTGATAGTGTCTTTGTATTAAAATAAAAATGCAAAGCTTTTGGCAGCACTTTTGGGAAGTGTGTTGGGAAGAAGAGACGTGTATATGTTTGCTGTGGCCTTGTTGACTGAAAAAGAAATGGTGGCGTTAAGCGTGTTCAGTGGTGATAAAACTTCATTAAATCAAGGTATTCCTGCACATTGGATGTGTATGTGTGTGTGTGTGTGTGTGTAATTGTGCTTCTTTGTGAAACGGCACAGCACATGGCTTTTATTAGGCTGCAGAAATAACTCAAATTAAATACATATATATAGAGAGAGACAGAGAGAGAGAGAGAGAGTCAAATTTATATATATTTATATATATATATATATAAATTTTATATAAATTTATATATATTTATATATATACTGTGTGTGTATATATTTATATATATACATAATTTGAGTTATTTCAGATTATTGATTTGATCCATACCTGTATGTCCACACAGGCAGAGCAAAAGTCATTTTTTCTTTAAATAAGTCAACAATGAAATTGAATCACAATTTCTCAGTAAGAAATTTGGCATAATGTACTAACCAGAATAGAAAAGCTTCAGTGTTATAAATAAAATTTACTGGAATTCAGGATACAATAAATCTAAAACTAAAATATGTGAAATATGTGTATGCAACTTTGTGTGTTGGTGTGTGTGTGCGTGCGTGTAGTCTGATCCCTCCTGTTTCACCCTTTAATTGTACAAAATGGAGCATCCCCACTTCAACGCCGCATTTTGATTTCTTCTCGTGAGTAAAGTACCTGGCATGCACACATACACACACACACACAGAAGCATACTTGCACTCTACAACTAGCCATATATTAATTTCATCATATGATTACATGGCTAGAATAGGAATGTGTGTGTGTGTGTGTGTGTGTGTGTGCGTGTACATGTGTGTGTTTCATCCTGAAGGTGCTCTCATTGGAATTCTCGTAATTTGGGTTAAATGTTGAGTTGGCATTTTTGGAGGATGCTGTGTGTGTGTGTGTGTGTGTGTGTGTGTGTGTGTGTGTGTGTGTGTGTGTGTGTGTTGAGGATGCCATTAGCTGAACAAATCAGGCCTTTGTGGTAATGATGGGGTGGCGGTCTGCCAGGCAGACAGATAATACCACAGTACTTTGGTGACTGAGTGATTTCAACTAGAGGCTGTTTCACCGGAGCAACGAACGGCTTTCAAGCTGCAGGTCGAGGCCCCGCTGGTGGTCACAAAATGATTCAAGGAATGTGAAAATGTATGTTTTTAAAAAAGCAGTAAAGTGTTTCATCTCCATCTGAGGGTGTTTTCAGACTTGAATCTGTTTGATCCTAAATTGTTCTGCTTGGTTTGGTTTCACATGGAAAACATGCAGTCAAACCAAAATATATCAGCAAAAGTCACGTGACAACAGTCTCGCTGCTCATTGGTCAGAAATATCTGCGGGCAGGAGCAACTAAAAACGGGAATAAAGTTTACTGTACTTGGATAACCAAATGACATATAATAAAGATGGAACTAGGATATTTTACTCGACATAGTCATCATTTGGGACGTATACCCAGAAAACTCAGCAGAAACTGAATTTTGACTTCCAGACAACATGTAACCAGTTTATTTCCACCTTTACTTAAAAACAGATCAATGATCCTGGATATTATATATATGTTAGGATGAGAAAATCTGCTAAAATTACAATTTCACTTGAAATAATCTGAAGTGATGAAACTGATGTGTGGCTCCGTAACCCAGACAACAGTCAGATTTCACCTTAAAATGCATGGGAACCTGAGCAAACAAAGACGCCTGTCTCACACACACACACACACACACACACACACACACACACACAGAGATCTACACAGACACACATGCAACTCATGCATGCATACACACACACTTCCAGAAGTGATTAAACCCAGCAGGACCGCAGACTCCTTTCTGTACTTACTGACAGCCGGCAAGTGTGTGTGTGTGTGTGTGTGGGACCAGTATTGTCCTCCAGTAGATACCCCCTCAATCTTCCAGGCAAAAGCATGTCTATACATGACACAAATGCTATCTGTTTTTGTCTTTGTCTATCATGATATAGAGGGGAAGTAAGAGAGCTAGAAAACTGGAAACTTCAAACAATCAACAATCTGATGGGACAGAGAAGGAAAGATGATCGGCAGTATGTGTGTGTGTGTGTGTGTGTGTGCATGCTGTATTACCCCTCCTTTTCTCTCGATCCTGCAGGAGGCATAGGGAAGTGAGAAGGTGGAGGCGGTGGAGGTGATTGTGAACTCCAAGATCCAGGAGGTCATGTTCTGAGAGGTGGAACAGATCCTAGAGAGAGAGAGAGAGAGAGAGAGAGAGAGAGAGAGAGAGAGAGAAGAGAATTAAGATAAATGCTGCATCACACCTCTGCAACATGAAGAAATGTGTGATGCTGCTCCAGATAATAAGATTAATTAAGCAGTATTGAATTACTAATGTTAAAGGGTCGAGTAGTATTTCAGATCCCACTGAGAATTGACACCACACTGTATCTCTATGGCAACACTGGATGATCTGTCTTCTCATTGTTTTGGTTCTCTAATCTGGTTTGTTGAGTCCTAATGGTGACAGTGACCCTGCATATAAAACTATGCACAGCTGTAAACGCATGCTGTTGCTGCTCACATGTGCTGTTTCTGCTCATACATGCTGTTACTGCTCACACTTGCTGTAACTGCTCATATGCTATACTGCTCACACATGCTGTTACTGCTCATACATGCTGTTACTGCTCACACATGCTGTTACTGCTCACACATCTTACTGCTCATACATGCTGTTACTGCTCACACATGCTGTTACTACTTATATGCTGTACTGCTCACACTTGCTGTTACTGCTCATACATGCTGTTACTGCTCACACATGCTGTTACTGCTCATACATGCTGTTACTGCTCACACATGCTGTTACTACTCATATGCTGTACTGCTCACACATGCTATTACTGCTCATATATGCTGTTACTGCTCACATGTGCTGTTACTGCTCACATGCTGTTACTGCAAATGTGCTGTTACTGCTCACATGTGCTGTTACTGCTCACGTGTGCTGTTACTGCTCACATGCTGTACTGCTCACACATGCTGTTACTGCTCACACATGCTGTTATTGCTCATACATGCTGTACTGCTCACACATGCTGTTACTGCTCACACATGCTGTTATTGCTCATACATGCTGTTACTGCTCACACGTGCTGTTACTGCTCACACATGCTGCTACTGCTCACATGCTGTACTGCTCACTTGCTGTTACTGCTCATATATGCTGTTACTGTTCACACATGCTGTTACTGCTCACGTGCTGTTACTGCTCACATGCTGTACTGCTCACATGCTGTACTACTCACACATGCTGTCACTGCTCACACACACTCACACAGCCCTTTAACTTAGCAAACGCTTCCCTTAGTGCTTTTTATGTTATACCCATGCCTGAAAAGTGCGCCGAAGTGATCTGACCCCATGACCCAGCCTCACAAACTGAACTTCGACACCAAGCAAAGAGGGTACTCAAACCCTGATCTTCACCAACGTCGTTCCGTGAGGTCATCTTCACGCCTACAGCCAACCAGCACATGTTTGGGCTCATTATTCTGGTCTGAAACAGCAGCATTCTCCTTCTTTCCTGTCACGTCCCTTCCCTCCTTCTGCTCCTGCTCTTTTCTAACCTGATTTTACCAAGATGCCAGATTTCTTAAACTGAAATTTACTATAAAAGCCACCCTGGAGCCATAATCTTATTCAGCCTATCAGAGCAGTTTCACCTGAAAAGTGTGAGAAGGAGCAAAGTAGAAAAAGAATCAAAGAGCAGCAGCTGATCAGACTTGAATCATTCTCAGGCCTCAAATTCAGAAAATGTAATTAACATCTGAGAACTTTGAGGACAGGGAATTTTTTTCCTCCTCTTAAATAACAACTTAAGAGTTGTGCAAACTGTGTATTTGGGAAAATTGTAAACCTTTTGAAGTTAGAAATCCCCACAGTACAACAACTTTACCCATGTAGTAGCCTAATTTTAGCCATGTTTTAACTTGTTAACCCTTTCTGGTTGGTGCTAGTAGTTTGAGGCTTCTGCTAAAGGCATTAGAAAGTTTCAGGTCTTGGCTTTCTTAGCTGTCGTCTTTTGGAACTACTTAAATGTTTTATTTATAATTATGTTGCATATTCTTAAATTTATTTATTTCTTACATATCATATTTAATTACCAAAATAAAAGTCTGAAACAAATTGAAAAAGGATGAGAGAGAACAATGTTCACTTGGGAGTCGTCCAAGCATTGCTGCTGGGAAATAAACATTTGTCTGCTCTAATTGATGATAAATCTCAAGCACGCAGCTCATCGGAAGCTGTAAATAACTTTTAAGTTTGTTGTAACACACAACTTTGCAATAACAAAGACACGAATACTAAATCATTTGCTGAATCCTGTTCTCACACACTGTTGTGAAGGGTTTGGTGGATTGAACTCAGCGTAAAAATCTCAAGACCACTGGTGACCCCCTCCTCTCTTCCCAAAGTGTGCCGTCTCCTCCCCTCATCCTCTGCCTGTCATTACAGCATTGTCTTACACACACACACACACACACACACACACCACCTCACTTTAACACTCACTCTGGTATTAACACAAACTACCCCTGAAATAGTAGTGAGGAAGAGCCAAAAGAGTCTTTGAACAAGAATTCAACCTTGTACAGTAATGGAACCACACACACACACACACACACACACACACGACACACACAGGACTCACAGGACTCACTCAGCTCAAACTAAGGCCTTCTTGTTTTGTTCCACGACAATAAGACCATTCTCTAAGTTCATTACAAACATCGCTCTATTTAGACTACACACACACACACACATGCATACACAGTAGGCACACACACTTACAGCAGGCACACATGCGTACACACATCCGCTACACAATGAAAGAAAAGAATCACACTGGTCAAACTGAGTACATTTGCAGCTGTACACCCATACACACCTACATACACATACCAACTGTGCATGTGCACAAACATGTACAGTACTCAGTCACCCCCCCCCCCCCCCNCACACACACACACACACACACACACACACAGAGCGAGTCTGAAAAGTGACACAATTTCAAAAATAAATTCTCAAAAATAAATGTTGACACACATACACACATCAACAAAATAATTCTCACACACACACACAGGCAGGGGTGTGTATTAGTGGTGTTAACATAAGCAGAACTAATGTGTCTTCTCTTTAACCAGCCAACATGTTATTACTGCGCCGCCTGAGCACGTTGACGACAATGACCCACTCTGTGTGTGTGTGTGTGTGTGTGTGTGTATGTGTGTGTGTGCAGTGAAGCAGTGTGGCGCTTTACAAAGCTTCTCTCTCTGACTCGGCTAACATAATACAAACTTCATCTGTGTCATCTCATGGCATGTTGAGCAGCGAGCTGACATGTTGTCTTTGAGCCGATCACGCAGAGATGAACATAATATGATCTCACAGCCGTCCTGTGGAGAGATGATGCAGAGTTTGCAGCTGTTGGTTTTGTCGGTGTGAATGTTGTTGCAGTGATTAAGGTACGAGTAAACGGAAAGACAGCAGAGTTGCAGCGAGAGAACTTCATCTGCAATCCACTAACATTTTTACCGTTTTGGAAGAGACCGCTGTTAAATGAGAAAACTGGTATTCTTAAGCCTTTTGATGTCTGAAGTTGGAGTACTTCTCGGTGACCCTTCATCCTTCTTAAGCCTGGTATACACTGATTTTGGGCTGTCCCAGACAAAAGATGACCCACGTTACATTATCGTGATGATATCTTTGGTCGTGGCTCCAAAACAGTGGTCCTACATCGCACCATGAGAGAGGTACAAAGATGGCCGTTGTAACAGTCTTACGACCAAAGATAGCCTGCGATGAAAGTCTGACAGCGTCAAAAATTTAGGACGCTGTTACGACCTGTCTGCTGACCAGCCAATAGGAAGGCAGCGTGAAATGACGAGCTGGTCAAAGTGACGCTGTTAACGGCTTTATACATAAAGTTTAGGGCAAAAAACAACAACAACCCAAACTGGAGGCAAACGTGTGAAACAGAATTTGTGCAACTGTAACAAAAAAGAGTTGTGGCATAAAAAGCGTGTTTATATGACGTCTCCTCCTGCGGTTACCGTGTCCGTTACCGTGTCCGCAGCACAGAGAGATAGCAGAGGAATCACAGGTTCCGGTNATAAAGTTTAGGGCAAAAAACAACAACAACCCAAACTGGAGGCAAACGTGTGAAACAGAATTTGTGCGACTGTAACAAAAAAGAGTTGTGGCATAAAAAGCGTGTTTATATGATGTCTCCTCCTGCGGTTACCGTGTCCGTTACCATGTCCGCAGCACAGAGAGATAGCAGAGGAATCACAGGTTCCGGTGAGTAACGAGCCGGTCCGTGCTCCTCCTCCTCTACTTTGGAGTTTTTTCGATACACAGAAGACAAAGTTAGCTTCTTGTTTAGCTTCATTATTTTCCACAACAGCGACGCAGATGGACGAGGCGCGCAAATGCACTATTTTCTTTCGACTTGCGTCATAGAGGCAGCATAGTCTACATGCATAAAAATCAACGTCTTACCCAAGTTTATTAGACTCATTTTGCACAATATGGCTAGCAATGAACTTATAAGATGTGTGTGATCTTGTGTGTTGGAGCCTTTAATTGGCTGAAATCATCATCTATGACGTCATGTTTTATGGCTCCAGTGGCTCATAACTGGGTTGATTTGATGAATCCAGTTTGCAAAAATGACTCAGTGGACAGTTAACAGTATTTAGACAGTTTAATATGAAAGTTAAAGGGCAAAGGTACTATATATGTTACATATTATAAATAATATAATAAGGTTGAGAGCTCATACTTGTGATCTGCTTCATGGATTTGCTTTAGGCAACTTATACCCTGTCCACTATTGATATTTTACAAAACGCATATTTTCCTCTGTAATTTCATTATATGTTACATATAATGATAATAAAGCTATTCTATTCTCTGTGTTTTGGCCTCTCATCCACACACAAACAGCATTTTAGGCCACTAATACGGAGATTTTTTAAAACGGCTTCTAAATTGCAGATTTCTAAAAACTCTGCTTTCTGTGTATGTGTGGACGTGTAAAACGGAGATTTTGGGAAACAGTGATGTCAGAACTAAACTCAAGCAAGCGAACTGTTGCTTTGTGCAATAAGCATGCGCCAGAAACAATAACAACAACAATGGCGGCGACCTTGTACTGTTTCTTTACGTTTGGTTAGCAATAATAATAAGCACAATAAATAAATAAAAATGAACAACAAATTTGATACAACTATCTCCAACTGTTTTTGTTTCTCAGTTGCTACCGCCAACGGAATACGTTAAGTANATTTGATACAACTATCTCCAACTGTTTTTGTTTCTCAGTTGCTACCGCCAACGGAATACGTTAAGTACGCATGCTCAGAACGTTCTTCTCTGTTATTTGACCTGTCATTGGTTCAGACTTTATTGCCACCTGCTGGCCCGGCATGCGTTTGTAGCCGTTGAGCGTTCTCGTGTGGACAGAGATATTTTTTAAAACGATGCTTGTGTGGACATAATTTTTTTTTTAAACAGTGGGGAGAAATATCCATTTAAAAAAATATCCACACTAATACTAATATAGTATTAGTGTGGACTAGACCTTCAGGCGAAAGTCAACGTTTTCTTTGTGGTGAAATTTACTGGTTGTGTGTCGATTTTAAGCTCAGGAAATAATTTCACTCTGACATTTTAAAGAGAGAATTTCACATCGCCTTTAATACACAACTCCATTACAGCTAATGAGATTACAACAACTCTTTCTTCCTTGTTTTTTCTCTGTCTCCCTGACATTCTCGCATAATGTCTTCACTAATAACACCAATGCATTCTGGGTAAACATTAGTACGAGGTCACTGAACAGCTCAAGTCTTATTGGCCAATCAATCTCCCCTCCCAGCCAATGGTTGCATAAAGTTCAGAATGAAGTTGGTTAATGTTTGGATGTCGAGGCAGCGCCCCATAACTCTTTATTCAGCCTATTAGCACCATGATAAAGTTTATTAGGCTGCTTTTCTGCTGTGGGAAACACCAACAGTAAGTAACAGCGACTGTTCCGGCTGGCTGCATGGAAACATTTCCTTTAATAACAGCTTTCATCAAACTTTCAGAAAAATCCTCATTTAAAGGCGTGTTAAATGCATATGTCTCTTTATAAAATAATTTGTGGTATATTAGGATAATTAACAGTGAAAATCAGTCTAAACCATCTTTGAAACTTTATCAATCACGTGCTTGATGGTTTTATCAAAACACATAACTCCCCTTTCTAATCATGATTTAAACAACTCCTCCTAGTTTGTAGATTGGTCCTAATTCCAGATGATAACTTAAATGTCCAGCAGATATTTCCCATCGTAAAACCAACTTTGCTGCTTTTGCAGGCTAGTGGCTTTTTGTCAGGAAAAACATTCGTCTCGGTTTGTCCCAAGTTGTGGGAATTGTTCCTGTAACCTTGTTAAGTGAGTTTTCTCACCTGTGTGTGTGTGTGTGTGTGTGTGTGTGTGTGTGTGTGTGTGTTACCTCTACACCATCATATTCCAGCTCAAACACAGTGCAGTACTGCGGCAGCCCCAGCTGGCTCAGCCATCGTGAGATCGACTGGTGCTTCATGGTGACACACACGCACGCACACACACACACACACACTCTTAAACACACACACTCTCTGTCATTCGCATGCTTTCTCTTCTTCCTTTCTTCAGATGGAACCTGAAACAAGAGATTGGAGACTATTTGTATTTCGATAAACTTCAAATGAAATTTAGGTGCAAATTATTAGTAAGCTGCATTTTTTTTAATCCCATATTTTGGTAGATTCAATGTTGTATCTAATTAAATCAACAAAACAGGTTATTAACGTTTCAGCGCATGTAAAACAACACTTAATGTAAGATTAGTCTTCTTCATTCTATCAAGGAAAATTATTGATTTCTATCATACACAAAGACAAAAGTGCTTTACATAAGGCATATTAAGGAAATGAAGCATAACACATTCAAAATACATTTAAAAGAACAGAAAAATAAAAGAGATTTCAAAAAAAGATAACACAGCACCACAGCAGATAACAAGGAATCAAAGTTATAAACAGTTACACTGCAGGAATAAAAAGCCCCAGATTTGGTAAAAAGCAGTTTGAAAGGCTGAAAGGCTTCTGGAGAATCTACAACATCTAAAATTGGTACCAAGTTTAAATTTAAAGTACAAAAATAAGGCATGATCACATCCATTTAGGCAAGCCTGACATAATGCTGCGTTCACAGACCTCGGAACTCAGATTTTTCCGGCTTCTTACTTGGAAAAATGTGCTAGAATAGCACTTTAAGTCAGAGCTCCGGCTGGAAAACTCGGACCAAAATGATCTACCCCGACTTACCGAGTATGACGTCATCAACATGGCAGCGCCGTGGAAGTGAGCTTTGTGAATGGAAATGAACAGCTAAAAGGCGAATAAAGTATTTTTTCTTACGTGAAATTGAAAGAAAAAAGTCAGAATATATCATCAAGTTAACTATCTGTTTTGTATAATAACTGTTTGCCATTGATACGTAAGTGTAAATAATTTCATAATATTACTTCTCTGCACAAAGTTTAATACCCACCATGATTAATATCATTGTAAAACAACACAACCAAACAGTCCTGTAGTCTAACTTTACTTTAGTTAGCATTTATTATGATGTTTAATTAATTTTACAGTATTTATTGGTGTTCAGCTATGCTTTTTTGATTACATTTGGCTGGAAAAGTTTGAGGTGGGAAGTTGGAACTTCCAACTGGGAAAAATTCGACTTCCGAGGTCTGTCAAACACAGCAAAGGAAGCTGGAATCTGCGATGGCAAACATAGTATTGCAGGTTTGTACTGAAAACATTTAAACCAGTTTAGTCACAGTAAGGCTGCACTGGTCCAACAGAACGACTCCTGAGTCTCCTTTCTACAGCGAGACACGCAGGTCTGGTTCCTTATCGGTATAATGGGCAGTTAGCAGCAAAACTGCAGACACCTCAGCGTTGTAAACACCTCTGGGTGATGATGTTAGTCTCAACATGAGACTGAGACTCATACTGTCTGTATCAGCCCAGATAGAAACACAAAACAAAGACCAGAATGTTCAGTTTGTCCTGTGGAAAACATCCAGGCCTTGACCCAGCCAGTACTGGGAATAGATACTGGGAATAAGAGCTGATAACACCGCGATTCCACTGCTGCCTCAGATCATTTTTAACATGCTAGGCTTTCAATACCAAACACACACGCATGCACGCTCGCACACACATGGGTAAAATAATACATTATGACAAAGCTGTGTCAAGTTAAATCCTGGTTTAAGTGGATGGATGAAATCTGCTGAGTCAAACTTTGGCTTCTTTTAGGAAAATCCTGTTAGTGTCTTAAGCTGGCAGGGAAAATATCTAAAAGAAAGAGAAGAGAGAAGAATATCCCTGATAGCATATCCTTTTGATTATCATTTTAAAATAAAATCCCATTTTATGACTTAAACTTCTGTCACTTGATTGTAAAAATTCTTCTGCACTCCATTCTAGAAAGATGTTTTTACACCATTTATAAAAATGTTATAAACAGTTATAAATGTTATAACAAAAATCTAAAAGAAAGTTACTGGAGGAAGGGAAAGCTTAATGGAAAATTCTCTTAAAATGACTAAAATACAGATTACAAATTTGTTTTAGAAATATTGAGTCCAGAAAATTCTGTTTAATGTTTTTTTTTTTGTTTTTTAGAAAAATAAAAAAAAAAAACTAGCAAATCTGAAAACCAATGACTAGAATAAAAAAAAGAAAAGAATGAAAAGCCACTAAATGTAGGTAAATGGAAAATTCTCTTTACTAATAAATCAATAAATTACATTCATATGCAACTATTGTGTATTAACACTTATTAATGTAATGTTGGAAAAAATATGAATACTGAAAAGAAGTTCAAAAAATGCATACAGTTCTAAGAAAAGTAAGGGTGAGAAAAGCTGCTAGACAAAAAAAAAAAAAAAAAAAAAAAAGAAATCTTATTTAGAAAATTTGCATAATAAGTTTCGGACGTCCATCTGCTGAGGCTCAAAATCTGCAACACGAAAGGATGGAGAAGAGCTGATTCATATGGAAATCATCTTCTTACTTCTCCGACAGATCAATAATAAACCAATTTGTATTGATGACATCAATAAGGACCCTTTCTGCTGTGTGTGAGTACCTGTGTGTGTTAGGTTGTGTCATTGTTTGTGTATTGTCAGTGTCATTGTGTCCATTGTGTATTGTGTTTTGTGCCTGGATGAGCAAACATGCATGCAGAGTATGAGTTCATTCTGTGTTTCTGTGTTTGTGTGCACGTGTGCGTGTGTGTGTGTATTTCGTGTGATTACAGATGTGTACCATATGGATCCTCAGGTTATTGTGTATTTGTGTGTCACCGTCTGTATGGGTGTGTTTGTGGTAACATGTCACTGATAGAGACGGACAACGACCACCTTGTCAGGCAAAGACAATGACTGAGCATGTGCAGTGACACCCCCCACCAAAACCCCACCCAATCATGTTAAGTGATGTCACAGAGATGAAGATGATGTCACTGACTGTCACAGAGGGTTACCAACACACACACACACACCATCCCCCCCTTTCAATCATATCAATCTAATCTATGGGCATGTCATGTAGATTAGAGAAGGGGAGGCTTTCATACACTATATGGGCTCCTGTCAATGTCTAACACCATTTCCAGTTCAACCCACTGAAGTAATGGAGGTCGTTCAGGAGAATGAATGACCTCCGTGTCCCAACAGCAGCGAACTTATAGACTGGACGCATACGGTGTATATGGAAAGCATTTTAGCAGCCTTTTGCTCTGTCACTGTGTCTGAACCTCTGCAGATGATGTCAGTGTCAGTATTTAATCAAATATCATCTTTGGGTGTATTCCTAATTTTTCTCGCCGTCCACTCGTCATTCAGTCACCTGCTTCCACCTCATCTCACCTGCATTCAAAGCAAAGCAGCGTGAAACTATAGAATACAGTATATAACGATGAATGTGATGCTTTAGTGCTTAGAGCACAACATTAATAATATTTAGCATATCAAAACACCGTATGATGCAGCTTTATCAGTAACTTGTTTGTTCAGATGGTTTCAAACCTTTGTCAGTATGAGATTTCTTGCTATGATAAGTACATAAGTTTATGAATTGAGTTGATCAAAACCTCATGTGACACAAAACTCTTTCTAGAACAATTTGTAGTTGAACTATTTTAAAATATACTCTTTAAAGGACCATACCAGCCATTTTGCATCATATTTGAGCCTAATATATTCAATTTTCATACACGTAACGTTACTGACAATCATTTCCCAAAGCANCATATTTGAGCCTAATATATTCAATTTTCATACACGTAACGTTACTGACAATCATTTCCCAAAGCATGGAGCGGTGAATTAAATTTTTTTTTCCCTACCTTCCAGACCTCCATTGGTTTCAGTTCATTCTGGTACGCTATTAAAATCAACTTGTTGATACTTGAAACGTTCTTGGGATAGGTAATCCATCATCGTGAACAAGACGTATATTCAGGTTTTTTCAAAGTTGTAATTTTAGTGTTTAAGCTCAATAAAAAGCGTGGAGTGAATGTATGTCTCCACCATGGAATACAGTCCCAAAAGAAGACCTGTGTTTATCAAAAAATTTAAACGACCGTGACTTCATAAGGCNGATTTTGAAAGATTAAGAGATTTTGCAAAATATCAGGAAAGCTGAAATACAGTTTTATCCTTTGGGAAATAATTGACGTTATGTGTATGAAAATTGAATATACTAAGCTCAAACATGCAAAATGGGTGGTATGGTCCTTTAATGAGGAAGTCCCAGGCTCTGTGTTTAGAAGGTTCAGAGCACGAATGCAAAGGTGGCTAACTATACATTAACTGTGTGTGTGTGTGTGTGTGTGTGTGTGTGTGTGTGCGTGTGCGCACGCGCACGCGCACATGCATGCTCTGCAGCTGTTCCTCATGTTTGTCAACTTCATCATAAAAGCAGCATTATTCAGAGTATCTTAAGGACACACATGCATACACACTTTCAAAGATCCATGCATGGAGAGCCAATATTATTTGCTATTTTTTAATGTTAAATACACATTATACACACATTGATATTGAAGATAATCTCTGCTAATGCTACCATCAACTTCAGCCACTTTCATAAAGAGTGCTGCTGAATTCTATATAGCTTTTTTCCTACGAGAACAATCGTATTATAATACATAAACTTATATAGATAGTAATAAAAAATTTTGCTTTTCGGTGCAAATATCCTTTAAGCTTAGTTTTCATTGTACCACAGGAAGGGAAGTTTGGGCATTACCATCATTATGTTTCACTGAAAGAGCTTAATGCAGGTTTAGCAGAAAATCCCTAATACAATAAGCAGTGCAACAAACTACTGCTCATAGGGATTTGTGGTTAATAGCATTACATTTGCAATAATAAAAGAACTTTTTTTTCAAGTAACATGTAGTGACAATATCATGTAGTGTTGAGCCTTTGGCCACATGTACTTCCTGCTTTATTTAGCTGTTTTGTTGGCTAAGATGAGCTCAGATGTGTTGGTAGCCAAACCAAAAGATAATAGCTGATAAGATGTTTGCTAAAGCTACATGAGATTTCGCTCCAATCATGTCTGTCTGTTCAGCCTCAGTCACAAACTGGAGCTGCTAAATGATTATGATAAAACGTTCTGCCAACTTTTTCAGTCGTGGATGTGAGCATAAAGGCCTTTGCAGCAACACAATGTGAGTGAAGCCTGCCAGTCTGTGGCTGTGGATCTGTACTGGATACTGTAGATATCACACTTTCACAGCATCTTTCTGCCAGATGACACGTGTAACAACTCAGACTATTGGACAGCTGCACATCGTTTTACAGCGCTGAGGTTTTCCCCTGATACCATTAGCGGTTTGGCTAGTAAAGTTTCCAAAGGGCTCCATATGGCAAACTGGGAAAAAAAAAAAAAAAAAAAAAACGCTCTAAGATCACAGAAGATTTACAGACAAACAAATTAATATTGGCATTCATTTTATAAAGTCTGGAAGGAAAAGCGTTTAAAGCTGATTTTTGGCTACTAGGGTGGAAGACGAACTTCAAAACAAGCTGACAAACACATGGTCCTGACATATAATCCACTTTCACCACTTGCTTTCTTGCACATTCAGCAGACATGGACAGGAAACTGGCAACTCATTGAAGTCGTGTTTTTGTCCACCCGATGAATACTCTTTTTTCAGTCCTGAAAGGAGGACAGACTAAAACTGTCCTTAAGTTTTAGTCTCCACCACTCCTGAGAAAAATATCTGGGTCTTTAAGTTGTTAGATACCAAACTTTCTTCACCAGGTAGTTATTAACTTTTTTCAATTCTACTGCTTAAGAACAGGGTTGATAAAAGTGACTAAGACCCTACTATAACTGTGTAGGCTGCAAAACCAAAATAATGAACTAAAAGAGGCTCAAAGCAGCAGAATTTGGTTTTAATTCCCTGTGGGTTTATTAACACAAATAATGTTTTCACACAGCCATTTGATTTAATATATATATCAAAAATATTAATGTGACTAACGCAGCTTCTTTGGGAGTTAAAAATTATATGTTCTTCAGACAGGACATAATTGTTTTTCTGGATCAGAAACATTTTTTTGGTCTTATGAGACAGAACTCTCAGTAGACTTGCCATCAGCAGGGCAAAGGGAAAGATTTTTCTGTATTTACAGCTAAAATGACATGTACACATTCCCAATAGTACTGAGAGGAGAAAGGAGGAGAGGAAAGGTCAGGACGGCAGAAGAGATTCCCACTAGATCCAGGAAAAACTACGAGAAAGCTGAACCCTGGCTCTGTCCCTCAAGATCTCTTCCTGTCCAATCCAGCCTTCAGCCTCTCCTCTCCTCTCCTCTCCTCTCCTCTCCCTCTTGGTTTGACCTCAGCTTTTTCCCATGACCACATTTCCCCGGAGTGCCATCTCAGCATCCATCTTATTACAGGATATAAATAGACCTATCACAGCATCTCTTTTGCTGAATGATCTAAACAGGCTTGGCCATTTGACAGGCACTTACCAAATTCCAAAGCAACTATAGCAAACAAAAAACTCAAAGTCCAAAAGAGCCTAAACTTCATTAGAGGACAATTGAATCCACTCAGTCTGTAATGCCACTATTGGCTGCCTTCTATAGACCAAGGGCATTCATTTTGTCAATCACATTAGGCTGAAACAAACCGACCAACTGAATTAAGTTGCAACAATAACATCAGCATTGTCACCAAGCCAATTCCAACTCTTATTACGGGCACTGAAAGGACTTTAATTCCAATAAAGAACACAATATAGGAAAGATGAGACATTTTCACAGAGTTTCTGCATCAAGCAGCTGTGACCAGACACCAGGGAGAAGGTAAGGTAACCTTTTATTTGTTCTTTATAGGACTGAAAAATGTCATTTTGCATGGTGAAATTAAGAAAACCAACAGCCTACCAGCTGATTCATATCAGCCTGCAGCCTAAATCGTTGTATCAAAAAAAAAAAAAAAAAAAAAAAAAANAAAAAAAAGAAGAAGAACCTGACAGTAGCTGCATGGACACTTTATATAGTCCCTGGTGGGCAGTAAACTGGCATTTATCCTCTGAGAGTTGTTCACACCTTGGGACAGGTGACTGCTTTGGTCACATGGGAGTCGTACTGTATGAGGTCATTAGAGTTACACGGGCGAGATCTCTTATCTCTGCCCTGGCATCTTCACATCTTCAGGTCCAGAGCAATTTGCGCCTCCATTCCCCAGACTCCAACGACTCCATTGACCCTCACATGACCCATGTAACAAGAGGTCACCTGGCCAAAGGTGTAAATGACTCTCAGAGGAGAAATGTTGCTTTACTGCCCACATTGACTGAGAACTGAAGAAGCTACTTGGATTAGCAGTGAAACGTCTTCAAGACTAAACAGCAAGTCCAGTCACCTACAGGTAGATACATGTAGATCACCTGAATGACTGACAACCTTCATACATAACATAAAACTTCCAGCATTTTAGAAATCTTTACATTATTATACTTTGTTAAAAAATTGAGTGACTCAAACTATGAAGCCAGCTACGTGTTGTACCAAACCGTTGCATACTTACACCACTAAAGATCGATGCTAGACTGAAAATGTAAACTTTATTCCATCGATAAAAAGGTGAGTATAGTACTTTGCTTTACTTATACTGTATATCATGGACTTTTACCTGTGGGAAATAATTCCAAAGAATCTTCCAAAGAGACTCCTTGACCCTTTCTGAGGTTTGGATGTAAATGTTCAACCAAAGCAGCATATGGTTTTCACCCTGTGGTTGCATGCTTGTGTTATGAACATGTCTGAAGCTGTCTGAATGTGTTTAACTGCAGGTTACAGTAACTGTAGAAGCAGCTTTAATATGACAGAACATCTCAGAGGGTATCGGGTTAAACACTAAATAACTACTGCTTCTTTACGGCAACAATTACTTATCAGCCTCAGGATAGGTGAAAAACATCTCCGCACTTGTTCTCTTTTTAAATATTCTCCTCCCTCTATACTATTCTCCTCCATATCCTTCTTTTTTTATCCTTCATCTTTTATTCTCTCGCAGAGAGTTTAATGTACATCCACATGAAAGCTGTCAGCATTTGGTGCATGTGTGTGTATGAGTATGCTGTGGACCGAAATCACTGCCAGAGGGGAAGTGACAACTCCATCTGAAGTGCTCTCACACACACAGACACACACACTGTACATTAAGCATGGCTGGGCTTGTAGCTAACTAGCCACGCAGCAGCAGACATCTTATTTGGTGAAATGCTGGATGACTTTCATCGTCTGCTGCAGGCAGAGCTCTTACACACATGCTACCAGTGCTTCCATTTGGATTTTTAGCCTTCTGGAAGTCTGCATTACATTTAAAGTTGTACTGTTGTCCCAGACTGATTTGAAAGATCTTTCAGAAGCTACTTTCCCGTTTTATTGGCTGTTTACCAAAAGTGTACCGTATTTCCCAATGTCTGCGGCACTGAAACATAATCCTAATCTAATTATCCAGTTTTCTGTCAAACTCCATCTCCTGTATTAAGTGTAGTTGTAAGTGATCTCCTTAGATGCATTTTATTCCTGTTAAAGAACCCTAATATTTCTTAAATCTGACAGTAATTACGATGATATCTGAGGAGCAATTTGTGTCATTCAGCTTTGGGTCCATGACCCTGTTTATGTATCTACATCAGCCAATCAGAAGCCTAATACTGATCACATGTAATACCAGTGGAGAGAAAACTTACTTCACCTGATTAGCTAATTTTAGGGACATTAGAATTTAGGTCAATATGTCATTTATGAAGAAAGTTATCTGCTTTGGAAAATAATTGGAGTTGTGCCAACCCTTGTTAGCAGATTTCATCCCTCTGTTCTCAGTAAAATAGCATCTTAGGCATCTATGAACGCTTCAGAAGAACTCATGCAGACCAACATTTTATACAAGATAGCTTGAGATTAAATTCTTGTGCACAGCCTGATAAAAGCAGCTGAAGGCTTGGAGATATGAGGGAGAGGGGAGGTGTAATTTGCATGACTCCGCTGTGAGGTAAGGGCATTCCTACAGGGAGCTGCACGTGCACAGCAGGAGTGTGCACGTCAACCTACAATCATCTTAGCAGGATGTGTGTTGTCTCAAGCAGCTATAGGGATCAAGTCCTCTAATATTGGGGTTTGGGGTATTTCTCTTGTATTTGAATGCTTGCAGGTTATTATAGCATAATGGTGGTACACTTATAACACATGTTAATATAATTCCATGCTGATTCATAACTGACAAACGGGAATCTGTGGTTTTATGTGCTTCTGTCTCTGATGGGGTGGGGGGGAGTCAATTCTAGTTTCAAACCATTTTTTCTTTTTTACCCTAAACTGAATTGTAATGTGATGATATGGGAAGAGTTGTTTGCCCATATAAACCAGCCTAATGCACTTCTGTATTTAGAAAACTATGATTTTTATACTTTATTGGTCTATTTGTATTTGCTACAGACAAATGAAGGTATTAGGATATTATTTTTTCTCTTCATTATTATCATAATATTTTAACTGAGATGATTAGTCTAAGATTATCATTATTGTTTTTTTTATTTTTCTTTGCTGGTTGTTGTGATATTACTTATATATTGTGCACTTATACATGGAAAAATCTAAATAAAATGTGAAATTTTTTCCTTCAATTTTTCAAATTAAATATTTTTGTTTTTTCTTGACAAACTCCAAGCTGGGCACCAAATTTTGGCCAGTTTGGCGCTGTGTAATATCATCATTAAACCATGCATTATGCCACCAGGCAGATGCATTAAACAGATTATTATTATTTCTCCAAAAAAGTTGCATTAGGACAACATTTTCTTTTTCCAGTTAATTTTCATGCATGTACTCTGTGACATTTAAACAGCTGATAACTTACCTTGTTGGAGTTAGAGATCAGAGCAGCAAAGCTTTGCAGCGGAATGCATGCAGAGCGCACTTGCAGAGGATTTATAGGATGCAGAAGCCTCGTTTATGCAATTCAAAGTTTGAATCCACGAGAGCAACGACAAATTACATCAACTGTTGCCGTTTAAAGTAAGAATATTAAATAATTGTCATCTTCCTCAGGTAAAGATGGGAAAGAAGCAGAAGAGAGCACGCACCTGCATGAAGCCCAAGGTTACAATATCAGGGGAGGGAGAGTGGGAGAGAGAGAGAGAGAGAGAGAGAGAGAGAGAGAGAGATGCTGCCTTCGCGTGTAGCTCGTAAATGATTAATATTAAAACAAACTCACTTCCACTTATTACTCTTCTTCATCCACAGTCCAGTCTTTTCCAGCTCTTTTCATAGTCCATCTTTTTGGGACTGTCATGAGATTATTTCGAGGTCCTCTTTTTCTTTTTCACTGTGGGTTCCATGTTAAGCATATCTGAGCATATGTAATGTCGCTTTCAAATAATAATAATATGGATGGCATCGTGCACTAAATATTTGGGTTTGGTCCTTAATATTCACACAGTATTGTCTTTTATTATTGGATAGGACAGACATTTTAATTGCTAGGGAAAAGTCTAATTTTTCAGGCATTGTAATGCAAAATTCTCAAAATATGTTCAGAAATGTTTTAAATATACAAAAGCTGAGCAGTGCTGTTGACATTAGACATCCACAATGTTTCCTTCACAAACCGTGTTTTAAACGTGTTTTATGCGTGTACAAATACTTTCGATCAGTCAGTCATCTCATCCTGCATGAGCTCCCCTTTATTTTTTGTCAAATTCTGCCCTCATGTGGTCGTTTTTAGTAATTGCAAATGCTTGTAAATTTCTTGATCATATTCGAAACTGACAATAAAATCGCCAAAACCGTGCAATAACACACGTGACTGTCTCAACTGTTTGCTTTTGTTTGTTTGTTTGTTTACGTTTTTGTTTTTAAATTAACATTGTCAACAACCCGGTATTAACTCTGCTTTGAACATTTTACAGAAAGAATCCAGGCAGTAGATACATTTAAGAAGTATAAAAGGTAAGATAAACAAAAGCAAAACAGAATAATTTTTTAAAGGGTTTATTCACCATCATATATACGTAGAAATATTTAATGTATTTAGGAAATGAACTTGTAGTTTTAGAAATAAACGCATCGCCTTCAATATTTACATCCACCTAAGAAAAAAATATTAAGAGTTGAATATATTAATTAGATATAACATTAATTAAAAATCTTTAAGAGAATGAGAAACATACAATTTCAAAAAATTTAAACTCAAATATGTCAGAACGTGCAAAGAGACGGTCTGATTCGAAACGAAGACGGAAGTAGGAATGGCAGAATCTATTTGCTTCTCCTGTAGACATCTGTCACTTTTCTTTTTTTTTTAATAATAAAACAAAAACATATATACTGATAACAACAATAAATGAAACGTTTAACTATCAGTACATTTACCGCAGCTCGAAATCTTGGAAATATAACAGAGAGATAGCTCCACCCTTTGTTTAGCTCAATAGCCAATAAAAACCAAGAAAGCAATACGAGCAGGGTAATCAGCCAATGAAAATGAAGAATGGGCGTGGCTTTTGTTGTGTTTGACGTTTCACTTCCTGCATTGCAGCGTGAATCAATAAACTCCAGCGACTATCAAATTCTGCCAGAAAAAGAGAACAAACAGGACGTCCGACTGTTAAACAGGTAGTTAAAAAAAAAAGCATTTTGTACTTTTAGCAAACACTCTTTCGCTTTATATGTACAACGCGAAACGAANAAAAAAAAAGCATTTTGTACTTTTAGCAAACACTCTTTCGCTTTATATGTACAACGCGAAACGAACATTGTAAAACATGTTAATCTAATTGAATAGGGACAATCGCTACTCTGCTCACAAGACTGCGGCATGTGATATCGATTGGCAATACACACTCATACACACACACACACGATAACAGTTACTCTTTGGAAGTATATTTTCTGTTTGTTACATCTACCGTATGTTGCTTTTTTTGGCTTTTTTTTTTACATCTTGTTTGAATAGTTTCCGTTGATATAAAATTTGCACTGGTCGTCATCAGGTTCTAAATCATATTTTTTGTGTTTTTGTTGTGGTTGTGGTAGGTATCCTGCTGGACGAAGCCTTCAGGAAACTCTGATCACACTGTGATTGTACTGTATATATGGATCCTCCAGCATTATAGCAGGAAAACAGGAGGGAAAACTCAGACAACAGCTTATTATCATTTCCACATCTTTTAAAATCAACTCTCCAACAAGCGGATTAAACATGGTGCACATCTACAACTGCCATCCTTTCACCTCACAGCAGATCATACAGGTCAGTGAAGCTTGCCTATGGTTCAATGCAGCAGAAATGATTTTGGTCCAATACTGTTATGTATGTGAACTTGTATCATGGTTTAATTAATCTGCTTCCCCTCTTTGTGGCTCAGGTGGAGCAGGAGCCTGGATTGGTCTGCTGTGGAGGTGGAGCTCTGTTTTTGGTGGCTACTGGAGGATGCAAGGTTAGATTCAAGTATATTATTACAGCAGGATTTGTCCTTTTCTTCCCCCTTAATTTGTGTGAAAATCATTGAGTTTCCTACAACTTTGTCTCAATTGTAATTACATAATTTTAGCATAATATATTTCCAGTAATACTGTTGTCTCACAGTGTTTATATAAATTCTGCTTTTTTTCTTGGAAAAGGCCATGCATGTGTTGGGATAGAAAAGCCTCTGTAGCATAATTAGACCTTCATGAAACCCTAAAACTCTCTATCAACACTAATGAAACTCTTAGGGTAGTAGTTCATTAATTAATTGAGTGGTATGACAAGATAATACCTCATAACTCGTACTTTAAGACATGTATGGTGTGTGGATAACATCCTAGAATGAATTAAAAACCCAAGATTAGCCTAACGTGCCAGTCTGTACATCCAAAACACACCTAAATGTCTTCAGATTGTAGGAATACAGGGAAATAAATCAGAGCAGCAACAGTTTAGCTCAGGTTTGGAGATGGAAGGATGGTGACAGCATTGTGTTGGATTGAATCGAGGTGGAGGCTTACAGTCTGGATCAGGACGGCTGTCCTCTTCTCTGTCGCTTCGCCACCATGGGCACTGCGAGGAGCATTCAACACAGCAAAATAGGTAAAACCCTCCATTAGCCTCTATATGCGGTATGATCCTCACACCTACACACTTCAACAGCTATTATATTGTGTGTGTGTAAAGAGTAGTTGTGAAAGAGAGAACATTTTCTTTCCTTTCAACTTCCCTTTCTGTTTCATAACACCCAGGAGACTATCTGGTGACTATTGAGGAAAAGAACAGCGCCATCTACCTGAGAGCTTACACCAACTGGCGCTACCAGGTACACGTTTGTCTAACCTTTTTATTTGAGATAAACATATTTGATCTGTCTTTAAAAAATGTTAAGAATTAAATTTGATCAAAATTAACAAATAACATAACAAACATGTGTAGCAGTTTTTATTCATCAAAATATAACTTGGAAACTTATTTTGTGTGTGAGTAATGTGTAATAACTACCTTTCTACTTTTATTGTGCAACAAATTAGTTTTACCTGTTCAGTCCTGATTTTATGATATCTTTTTCTGTTTCTTCCTTTTTGTGATAAAATTTGCCTCCCAATGCACCAAAAAAAAACAAATGCACCAAAATTTGCAAAAAATACTACATAGTAGAAGTTGTTTTCCTAGTGGTAACACTATATAGCAACCATCTAGACTTCAAAAACTTTAATTTTTTTGTTTTTTGATAAACTTTGATAAAATGTGAAAATAAATAGTTATAACTCAAACAATGAATTTTGGGTAAATATTTTAAACATTTTTCCTCTTCAAGACTAAGTTGCTAAACATGGCCTCTTGATTTGTCATGCAGCTGTAATTGTAGTTTCATTTATCGCTCTCCATTCAGGTGGAGGAGAAGGCCCGTGTTGGGGTGCGTTTGTTGGGTCACCTGCTGCGTGGAGCGTCTGTGCGGGGCGGACTACAGATGGAGATCATTGAGATCCCCCTGTCAGAACGTCCTGTTGCTACGGCGTGTTGCTCGGTAACGGGGGACCTTCTGGTGGGCTGCAGCAACACTCTGGTTCTGTTTGCTTTGAGGAGACAGAACCAGCAGGACCTGGTAAGAAGACTCAAATAATACATAAAGATGCTGTAGTGGGATGTTTGTATGGTTCCTCTGTAATCCTCTCCTATGTTACTCTATGATTAACAAACAGATCTTACAATGACCAATAGAAAGCAGAATTCCGAGAATAGATTCCAGGAATTTATCTGCGTATCCTTAAAAATCGGCAAAAATCTCACTTAAATTATCTGCTTTTAAGACGCTACAAAGTATGAAAATATAAAATTCATCAGAAGTTTTATTTTCTGCATCTTGTTTTACTGCATGTGAAATCTGGCATGGCACAGTGCTTGCATAAATAAATTAACATTAGATTTATTTACGACACTGATGGTTGTTTTGTGCATAAAACAGAATCAACAGAACCTTCAGAGCCCCTCAAACACCAGTCTGTCTCAAGGTAAGTTAAGGACATCAAAGCAAAAACCATTTCCTACCTAAACCTAGATGTCTTTAGAAACAGCTTGGAGAGTTCTAATTATTGCCTCCAAAAGAACAAGTTAAAAAAAAGAATCATCTGTGGAGTTGGGCGTACACTTTCCAAGTATAGTGTCAATAGTGGCTGCTTATTAAATGAAGCCTGTCAGAGAAAACGGTCTCTGATTGTTGCATCAATCATCAATCATCAGGTTATTAATAACTTTTTACTAAACTAAAACGTGACCATCTGGACAACACACACATACTTTATGAGTTAATGGTGAGAAATGTAAGTTAAGGTGCTATGATGGCATTAGAAGTTTAGCTTTATAGTTGATCTGGCTTTTCCCTCTGCTTTCTGCTTCTAGATCAGACTTCTGGTTTTAACCCAAATGTTTCCATCCTGGACTTTGAACGTTCAGTCATCCTGCATCTTCCTGGAATTACACTGAAACAGGTACATTCAACATGTTTGACTTAAGGATAACTTTATTATTAATCCCCGGTGGGGAAATTGGTTTGTCACCTGTACATAAAAGACTTTACATAAAAGACCATACTCATCAAAATGCATGCAGCTGCACACTCAAGAAGGACGTCAAAAACCATTTAGCAAACCATAGAAATTAAATGCCACAAACAAAAGAAAAGGTACAGGTATAGCAGATACCGCTTATATTCTATCGATATCGATAAGTAAAACTGTCCAGTATTTTAAAAAAGCACCAATAAAAGAAGAAAAAAAAACCAGCCAATTGCTATGAATACCAAATGTCACAGCAAGGAGAAAAATGCATAATAGTTAATAAATACATACAAATCCTAAAAACTCTACCATGCCAAGATGCAGATACCTCCTTTCACGTCATTTATTTAAAAGTTTCATTGCTGAGGCACAAAGGACTTTCTAATCGCTCAGTGGAGCATCTCAGCATTTTAAATATGCCACTGAATGCACTTTCCAGGCCACTTACATTCATTTATTTCATTTATTAATCTGTTTTTGTTTCAAAATCGTAGCAGTAAATATCACCTTTACCAGCTTTAGTATCTATTGTCTGTGATAATATGAATAGTGAGTACAGTCATACCACTTATGTTATGTATTGCTAATAACTACTGATTTACATATTAATAAAATATACGTATTTACTAACAATTCCTGTTAGATTTTAAAAAAACACATACACTGAGTTGGAGCCCAACATTGCATGATTGCATTATTTTAACATCTTATCATCTTGCTCAGCTTTGTGTGTTTTCTCTGATAGTATTACTTCTTAGGGTTGGTAGTACCTCCTCATGTAACTACTAAAGTTAATTGAAATATCTTCCTTATGAGCAAGAAAAAAATAAAAGGTGATTTCACACATAGAAGACTGGCATTTAGTTTGTGTATTTCCAAAAATGCATTTGATTTCTTCTAACACCTCCACACTCCACTAGGTGGCGCTGTGTGCAGGATATGTGGCAGTGCAGGCAGAGTTAGACGTCCTGGTCCTAAAACTGGATGCAGCGTCTGACCCTAAAAGTCAGGAAGAATCCTTGGACACACATCAGACTGGTGACAAAACACACACACTCACACACACTCACACACTCACACACACACATACATTCATGCACATGCACACACATTAAACTAATAAGTGTTGTCCTCTTTTGCAATAATTTTGTATGATTCATCTTCATTTCCCCCCCCCCCNTCCCCCCCCCCCGTGTGTGTGTCAGATCATGTTGAAGACCTGATTGACTTTCTGCTGCTGCCTAAACACCAGGAGTTGCTCAGTAACCGAGCCAGAGACTGTGGCATCCCTGTCAGCATTGAGCAGACTGGGCTGGAGACAGACAGAGGACAATACACGGTGTCCTACGTGCTCCACAGGTGTGTGTGTGTGTGTGTGTGTTTGATTGACAGCTCTTTCCATTCACATTAATTCAAGATAAAAATTTATTGTATGTGCTTAATAGAAAACAAAACAACACAGGTGGAAAGTTGTCTTTGGCACACTTAAGAATCAGAGCAAACACACTTTGTACATACATAAAATCCATGACAAAGGAAAAAAAAAACAAGAAAATTAAAGTACCAAACTATGGAGCAGGTATAAGTGGTTATTTTGCAGAGTTAAGAATATTTATAGCAGTTGGAATAACAGATTTCTTAAAAACCTTTTTGGCGCTCTATAGCACCTCTCAAATTTTAAGCCTTTGAACTGATTGAATAGAGGATGGGAACTGTCTTTCAGGATGTTCCTTGCTGTATTCGCGATCCTGTTGGTGCAGAGGTCAGTCATGGACATTTGCCGTTTGCCAACTATTTTGCTGCTAACACTAGAATCAGTGTCTGTAGATGTTTGGTAAACACCTTTTCACAAACTGTTCTGTTCGTACTCTTGGTATTGAAGTTTGATTTTCATCTCTAATTCAGACTAAATGTGAAAAAAGCCACAAACCAGAACCAACCATTTTATCAGATCCTGTGTTAAGTTATTTAAATAGGCCTACATATCAGCCTATACATGACATGTATAATACACATGTTGTGAAGATGCATTTGTGTAACTTTCCTCCTGTAGGCATTTTGCTCCAGACTTCTTCCAGGGCTGCAGTGTGGAGGAAACTCATCTCCACTCGCTACAGCTCCACCCACTGTTCACTGGTGAGTATTGCATATCAGACACTCGTAGAGTCTCCTGGTTGGAGGGAAACACCATTTAAAAAAAAAAAAAAAAAAACTTCCAGAAATATGTTGTCAATTTGCGATTTCTCAGCACATCAGAACCAAAGCAGTAAAAAGTAAAATTTCATGCACCAACAAACTTATTTTGTTTTAAACTAACCGTAATGAACTCAGTCGTCTTTCCTGCAAAGTCTTGATTCACATTCACATCAAAAACGTCTTTTTTAACAAGTCAGAATGTCTCATATTCAGCCTAGAAAACTGCTTTTAGTCTGCAGGGTTCATTTAGTCTGCAGGGTTGATTCTCTGAATGCTGATGGTTTATTACTTGGTCAATATTAACTACATAGCTATAAAAATTAAAATTAAAAAATCATCAATCTCTCTCTCTCTCTCTCTCTCTCTCTCTCTCTCTCTCGTTTTTTTCGTTTCTAAAGGCTTTATTGGCATGACCATATAGAATTACAATATTGCCGAAGCACTGTGTATATAACATGTCCAACAAAAAGATTCAACAAGGTACAATGAGTTTACAAAGTGCTNAGCACTGTGTATATAACATGTCCAACAAAAAGATTCAACAAGGTACAATGAGTTTACAAAGTGCTAAATTATCAGAATATAGTAATACTGTATATAATACTGGTAAGTGGAAAGCTAATAGTAAAAGGAAAAAAGTAATAGATGTATAAATAAGTAAGGATATGTTGTCATTTAAGATTAGGATAATTCATTGAATTAGTTAGAGAAGAAGAAAAAAAATTCAAAATATAATTCTGTTCTAGTTGTGATGTACAAGATACATCTCTCTACATACATCTCTCTCTCTCTCTCTCTCTCTCAGCTAACCAGACGATGTGTTTAGATGAACCAGTGTGTGTCTTTTGCTTCTTCTCCCTCCCCAACACTGGCTACCTGTACAGCCTGAAGGGAGGAGTCGAGCTGCTCTCAGCCTATCAGTATCCAGAGAAGGTGCTGGAGGCGGTGCTAACGGACCACCTGCTGCACGTCATCACCAAGTACGCCTGCAGCGCCGTGTTAACTTAGGGATGCTTAATATTCAGTTACATGGCTCAAGATGGATTACAGTTCGGTAGAATAAGAAATTCCAAAATAAGCTGTTACTGTAAGTTTTTTTTTAATAGTTTTTAGTAATTGTGTATTGTTCATTATGTGTGTGTGTGTGTGTGTGTGTGTGTTAGGAGTGCATTGCAGTGCTTCACGGTGCGCTGTGCAGCAGTAGCAGCCAGGATTGAAGACCCCTACATTGACACCACCATGAGGGTATGAGACGGACCTTTAACTAGCAATCCCTGACCTTTAACCCCACACAACTAACTGTGTGCTATGTGTGTGTGTATGTGTGTTTGAAGGCCTGTCCTCCCTGCAGCATGGAGGTCTGCGCGCTCAGAATGCAGCTGTTTATTGGTCTGCGTTCTGTGCGTGTCTACGGGCGTCATGTTGTCCTGCTCTCCGCCGCCGATGCAGAGACTCTAGAGGAGACTGAACGTAACACGCAGCGCAGAAGCCTGTATGTCACACACGCAATAGATGACATTGCACATTGCTCATATTTGACTTACACATCTTACACACTTTCAGATTTGTCGGCTCATCATATATCTCTCTGCAGGCTGTAGAATCCGTTGGTGATGTGTATGTACAAACACACGTGCATTAATGCAGTGCTGACTGTGTGATGTTATTTTAGTGAGTTGAAAGAACACACCATGCTGACTGGTATTTTCCGGGTGGTGGGAATCGATCCCACATCCATGCCGGCTCTGGAGAGCCTTCTATCACGTCCCTTCCTGTAAGACATCCCCCCACCCTGCAAAAGTTGTCACTTTTCAGGCCAAGCTGCAACGCCAGAATTACGATACTCACCATAAAAAATTATTAGTATAACCCTTAGATAAATCCTCATTTTAAAGGTTTTCCTTGATATGTTGGGTTGTAATAATAGTAAATAATAAAACAAAAGGCTTTTTTTCCCTCAGATTCTCAACCCATTTGTAGCATTTTTCTCATACCTCCATCATGGCCCAAAAGCCCTTTGTCCTAACATAAATTTTAATCTGCCAGATCAGGAAACACACACCTGAATTTTAAGATTGGTGTCTTAGTTATCGAGAAATATACGAAAATATCGACAAATGCCCTTTTTTGCATTGTTAAAGGAAGTATATTTCTTTATAATAATTATTTCTTTATATCTGGATCTGTCTTAACTCTTCCTAGACCTAAGTCCCACCTCTCTATAAAGATTCGTCCAAATCTACCTGTCACATTTTGAGATATCGTGCTGAAAGACAAACACAGACGAAAACATAACTTCCTTGGCAGAAGCCATTTTTCCAGCCTGTGTAACTGCACATGAATGCATCATGTGCTTTCATATTAGAGCCACTAATCCAGAAAATAACATTTATGATAGTCAATAAAATGCAATATATGAAGAATGACAAACCAGATTGAAATCATGCATAAACTGTATATTAAAAATCTAGTCTACTAAGAAATGTATCTTAAAAAAAAAATATTTATTTTGGTGTTTTGTCTTTTCTTGTAGCAACATTGTGAATAAGCTCTTGTATAGTTTTGACCTAGTTTGGTGTAAAAGTTCTTCCCATCTCAGTCTCGATCCTTTAACAGCATAGATATAAATTCATGTTTGACTTTGCAGCTTGGTCTAATAGTGACAGCACTTCCTGTTTTATTCCCCAAGCCACTCATAACCTTCCTAACTGCCCTCAGTGTGTGTGTGTGTGTGTGTCTGTGCTCACAAACTAATTACGTTTGGTTTTGTAACACACAAATGAGTCACATACTACCGTTTCAGAAGCGCCATGTTACGGAACAGTGGAGTTCACTAACCGACTGCCTGGTGTGTATATTGTTGTACCTTTTAGTATTGCACAATTGGTGTATTACATAGCAGAAACACCCAAGAGGCTGTTCTTTTCCTGCATGAAGAGTCAGAAAAATAACTGTCAAAACAGTTTAACCGTGTTTTGTTTTTTTTTTTGTATAATGTGCAGTAACCTGTTTGTATGTATGTCTTTAGTCTTTATGTCACAGTGTGTGATTAGTGTAGAAATACATCTATGAACACAGGCAGGTATTAAAATGTGGTAGTTTGTCTGCACCGAGCATTGAAAAATACTGTGTTATTTGATACCAATTTAAATAAATATGTAGTTAATCTCCACATCAGTTTATCAAGCCTTGCATTGAAACTAATCCAATGCTTTAATGTGTAAAAAAACAACAACAAAAAAAAAACCACATTGACCACTTCTGCTGTCCCTTGTTGCAGCACCGCTGTGCACACTGAGTGCAAACAGGTACTGTCTCTTTAAGGCCCGATCCTGAAAAGCTTACTCTCCTCTGATTGGCCAACCACTTCAGGCCTGATCTTTCAGGGCAGTTCTGGACCAATGGGATTATCTTAACTTTATTACACTATAAAAATGTATAATATAAAGCAAGATAAAAAAATATCAAAAAACATATATTCCCTTTAAAATAAAATGGTAATAAACAACTTTTGTTTAAAAAAGAAATCAGCTTCAAAGTTAAAGTGCAGCTGTTTATTCTGGTATTGAAAAATATAGATAAGAAAGAAAAATCTGAGATAAGAGTTATTATGAAACTTCAAGTTAACACAATGTCATTAACAAAAAAATTGCAGTTTACAGATTTTGAGATTCATTTAGGTTTTAGGAGATTTTCAGGATTAATGGCTGAATTTCAGTCTCTCAACTCCAGACCCACAACATTACTGATGTGGTAGTTACTGTGAAAGCATGTGGTGTTAAAAATAACTATTTGGATTATTTATTTTAATTTTTTTCATTATTTATTGACATCACTGATAACAAAAATCAATGGGAAATTTCCTAAAGGCGTTGCAGGTTTGGAGATTAGCTAAACATCAACTCGTGTCCACATTAGATTCCTTTAGCAGGAATTCAAAGGCTGTGAGACAGAAAGGAAGCATTCAGCCAACCTCTCTGTTTGATTTTTTACTTCCTGTTACCTTCTGTGTGACCTCTGACCTCAGGAGTAGGAAGTGGACAGGCTCTGTTCCCAAGGAGACCAGCGGGGCTGGGCACGGATGGAATCTCTATGTGGTGGACATGGTCTCCCCCATCGACCTCTACCATGAGATGGTAACACACACTTTCTTAGCCTCGGCTCAGTCTGTTTGTGTCTT
>VXCM01003222.1:0-20000 GCA_014773175.1 Lucifuga dentata | reverse complement strand
GTAACTCGGTCTGCGGTAAATTTATTTTAAAATATATGATAGTTACCGTATATACTCGAATATAAGCCGAGTTTTTTTTTTTTTTTTTTTTTTTTTTTAAACCAAATTTCACAACGTAAATCAGGGGTCAGCTTATACAGGAGCAATTCAAATCGGATCCCAGAGAACGAAATTTTCAGGGGTAGAAATATTTTGCGGTGGCCAGTAAGCCGTGATCCATCAGTTACGGTAATCAGCTGCTGAAATAAATATCATGTTTACCGGTATGTAGGTTATTTTCAGAAAATCAGAGGAATACTATGATAATACCCAGAAAAACAGGTGATTTACTAAACAAATAAATTGATGGAACAACATCAGGGGATCGGCTGAGGGAATTCCAAAACTCCGTATGGAGGAATGTCCAGCACATAGACAGACCCGCATCGACTCAGGTACAGGATAATTACTGAAAACACGTAATGGGTGAGATTCTTAACAGAAAACATAATTACACAGCTAAATAAGCTAAATAAGCACCGTGATAATTATAGCTCATTTGTAAAGCTTTCCTTACCTTCATCAATGCGATTCAGACGAGGAAGAGGAGGTCAGAATACTTAATGTTAGTTAATGTCACTTATGGTAATCAGCTGTTTACCGGTACCGGTAGTGGATTATTTTCAGAAAATCACAGGAATACTATGATAATTCTCAGAAAAAAACAGGTAATTTGCTAAACAAATAAATTGATGGAGCAACATCAGGGGGTCGGCTTATATACGGGTTTCTATAAAACTCTAAATTTACAGGTCAAAATCGGGGGATCGGCTTACAGTCGAGTATATATGGTATTTTTCGAGTGTGTCATGATGTTCAGAAATAAATCAATGCCTGTGCCTTTCTGTGCTTCAGATAAACTCTTGCTCACATTACGGTGCGCTGTACCCTTGGCTCACTATTCTCACTCCACTTTACACGATCAGCTTCCAACACCAGGAGGCGCTACACAAACTCCAGGTAATTAATTTTTCACTTAACAATTATATCTTCAAAAAATGACTCCATACATTTCAGCTTCAACTCAAGAAGACATGATTCTCCCTCTCTCTCTTTCTCTCTCTAGTCTCTCCTCTGTGGACCGTCCCTGTCTGTGGGCTCCGTCGCTCCTCTGTTGGAGTGCCTGTCAGAGGAAACCATGTGGGGCTTCAGCCTGCACCTCCTCTGTGCCACCAGAAGGGGGCAGTATGACAGCAGCATTGAAAAGCTGTTGGACCACTGCCCTCAGGCCATCACAGCTTATGCCAATCACCACTTACAAGACCAAAACATGGTGAGTGTTGAGTATTAATTGTAAATAGTATATATTAAAGGACCATACCGTCCATTTTGCATGTTTGCGCCTAATATATTCAATTTTCATGCATGTAAGGTTACTAAGGTTACTGACAGTCATTTCCCAAAGCATACTATTGGAACAGTGAGTTAAAAAAAAATTTTCTTACCTTCCAGACCACCATTGCTTTCAGCTCATTCTGGTACACTATTAAAATTAACTTGTTGATAACTTGAAACATTGTTGGAATAGGTAATCCATCATTGCCCACATTGTGTATTCAGGTTTTTTTTTTTTTTTTTTAAAAGTTACCTAATTTTAGCATTTAAACGTAATAAAAAGCGTGGAGTGAACGTATGTCTCCACCAGGAAATATAGTTCCAAAAGAAGACCTGCGTTTATCAAAAAATTTAAATGACCATGACTTCATAAGGCTGTGTAACTATNTCCAAAAGAAGACCTGCGTTTATCAAAAAATTTAAATGACCATGACTTCATAAGGCTGTGTAACTATCAGCAGGAGAAACGTGGATTTTTATGGTGGGTGTATCACTTGAATATTTGATTTTGAAAGATTAAGAGATTTTGCAAAATATCAGGAAAGCTGAAATACAGTTTTATTCTTTGGGAAATGATTGTCAGTAACCTTAGGTGTATGAAAATTTAATATATTAGGCTTAAACATGCAAAATGGGTGGTATGGTCCTTTAAAAGTAGCTATAAAATATATTTATATATATTTACACATATAGGATTTTGTAAAAGACCTGGATAAAATGTAACTCAAACCTGTGGTTTTTCAGTTTTGGGTCCCGACCTGGATGTTGATTGACTGTTGACTGATGATCTTTGACATCAATCAACAGTCCATAAATATTGTCTTTGAAGCATGATGTCCATTGAAGACAAAACTGGCTTTGAACTGATTTGATATTGTGAATCTGATGCCTGAATAAGGCCTTTATTTGTGATTTCAGTGACACAGAGATCTTCTGTGTCTTGTCTTGCCTTATTTTGTTGTGTTGTGTTGTCTCCTGTCATTTCTTTGGCTTGTCTCATTCTGTCTCATCCTGTCTCATCCTCTCTTATTGTGTCTTGTCTCGTCTTGTCCTNTGGCTTGTCTCATTCTGTCTCATCCTGTCTCATCCTCTCTTATTGTGTCTTGTCTCGTCTTGTCCTTTCAGGCATTATGGTGGCTGAAGCTGCTGCCAGAACTTTGTAAGAGGACGAGAGCTGCTCCAGATAACAGCATCCTATTGGCTGCCCTCAAAGGTAGTGTTATACTTAGAATAAATTTCTAATCTACTTTTTCTTACTTCTCCTTAAAACAAAAATCAAAAGAAAAAACAATTAGAAATTTGCTTTGTTAAGAAATAACTCTGTTTCAATAGAAACGCTGGTAGTGGTTTCCATGGAGATGAACCCTATAGAATTCCTGGAGATACTACCTGATGACGGCACAGCGTCGTACTTCCTGCCTCACCTGCTGACCTGTAGCCAGAGACACCTGCTGGCCTGACACACGCGTGCGTGCACGCGCACGCACACACACACACACACACACACACAGACACACACACACAGACAAGATACATACACTGATATAAACACACTGGATCAGATGAAGATTACTGTCTTACCTTCAGACAATCATGTACAGATTTTGCGAGTTTGTGATGATAAATTCATTCATTCTGAACTGGAAAAATGATATTTTCTGTTCTTCTATTTAAATTATTTGCGGGGGACAAAGTGCAACGATTCCAATGCAAGTCTGCAAGCATTTCAAGTTATAAGAGTGTTTATTGCTGATCTGCGGAAGCTAAAGGTTATAATATATTATTATAAACTATATAATGGATTATATGAAGGAGATATAGATAATAATAATAATAATAATAATAATAATAATAATAATAATAATAATAATAATAGCTTTAGGTCCCANATAATAATAATAATAATAATAATAATAATAATAATAATAATAATAATAATAATAGCTTTAGGTCCCACTGTAGGTTCAAATCCCTGCAAGTTGCACATTATCCATGGTCCATTTGAAGAAATCTTTTCCAAGTATTTTTTAGTTTTTATTTGTTTACTTTTCTTACATTTCTTTTAATGTATTATACAACAATAGCATTTGAATTAAAGGTGCAATCTGTGATCTAAATGCAAAGGATCACCCAATGCTAAAAATAGAAAAAACACATAATTGAAAGATGGTGTTATTCTTGATATTTTATAAGTGTGAATGAACTAAAAGAAAAAATCAGCTTTAGTTTTATCTTAACCAAAAAGTATTTTACTTTTATTCAGAAGATCTTTAGTCCAAAATCATTTCAAACTCCTCAAACAAAACTGTTTTTAGCTGAATGATTGTGAACTCCATCTAATTATGTCAAAACAATTGTTCAATTGTTTCCTTCAATTCAGGATATTTAAAAAATTAAAGATTTTTTCTCCACAAAAAAAGTCATTTGTGCCTTCCTTACATCATCATTAAGGTCATCACTTAGTCTTTAAGGGGTCGTTGTAAATTCCCTGACTCTGAGATAATGAAGTCATTATAAGAAGAGCATGTCGTGTTTCTGCTTTAGATGTCTGGACTATTGATTACATATTGAAATTGGTTAGTAAGTGCTGACGTAACAAATGATTTCCAGTCTTAGTCTAGATTAGAACATGATTAGAAAATTCCAGATAACTGGTGTTTATCTGGTATTTGAGCTCATGCTAAAGTCTGCAAGCTTGATTAGTTGTCAGTGATGAATTTTTCTTGCTGTTTTGCTTTTTGAACACAGACAGGAAGTGCTGCCCTGCTTAATGACTTACTAAAGGACACGTGATTTTGCTTGGAGATGATTATCAGTTAAAAAAGTTTCAGTACATGTATCAGTGGTGATACTTAAATTTCATATGGGTGCCTTCTGATACTTTTTCATATACTTTTATTATTTTAATACAAAAAAATCTTGAGTTAAAAGTCATATTCTACCCTTAGAATGAAAATCTCTTTGGGTTTAACACAATCCAAACTGTCACATGTAATTTTCAAAAAAGAAAACTGCATAAGACATTTACTCTTCTTACAAATTTTGAGTTTGATGCTGATTAGATTGATTACTCAGGACATGAATATTGCTGATATTAACATTTTGTGATATTGAGGCAGTATGTCCTTAGAAAATTAATTTATTACAACAATTTATGTAAATAATATTTTGTAATTGTGGGATTATTTTGAGGACAAATGTTACTGGAAAGGCAAAGGTTTGAGCAGCAGATTAATTCAAAATGATTCAATCATGAGTTGAACAATCAAACACAAACTTCACAGAGATTTGCTGTTTAATGCCGTCAATTGTCTATTGTCTCTACAGATTTGTCCTTTTACAAGCAATGGAACAATATTACAAAGTTATTCTCTTCATAGAAATTTCCTTCATGACAAATAATTAAAATACTGAGGCCATCATGAAACAAGCATTCTAAATCTTTATTTGTTGAACCAGCCAGAACTTTCAGACAGATCTATTAGCCAATGACATCTCCAGATCAGACCTTTCAACCAGTTACAGCCTGGGATCATTTATTTCAGCCAATCAGAACTTTGAACTATGATAGATCTCAGCTTGAGGTAATAAGACCACAGCTGTTCAGAAGTTTAGAAGGTCACCATAACTTTAGGATTCTAGTGGAGTTTCTGCTGTTAGGATGAGCTAGAAAGGAAAGAAGAAGCAGTACTGAGGATCCAAATCAAGAAAGAGTGAAAACAAGGAGAGAAAGAAAAAATAAAAATAAAGGGAAAGAGCCACAGAAATAAGGAGAGCACAAGACAAAGGGAAATTTAAAAAAGAGAAGCAGATATAAGCTCAACAGAGGGAGAAAAGCAAGAATTGCAAAAGACAAAAGAGGATTTTAGTTGTAGCAGACAGAATGAAGTTGGGGGAGAGCAGGCCGGCGGTGCTGGTCGTCACAGAACAGATTGAGATGGAACTATTTTCTTCAGAAGAGCCTCCTGTTACTGTACCGAAACAGGAAACACAGGTGGAACAAAACTCCTACCAGGTGTGTGTGTGAATGGAATCTGTAGTATGTTGGTCTCCAACTGTTTGTCTGACACAGCAAATCATCATGTGGCTTAATACGAACTAAAAAGAAAAACTAAACAGCTATCAAAGACTCAGGCCTCTATTTGATGTTCTTTTCTTTTAGTGAAAAACCTGCAAGAAAATCGAAATTTTACTTTAGACCACATGTGTAGCCAAAAAACAAAAAAAGCCTTTTTACACAATCCAGGAGGGATGGCCCTGTAACTGACATATCTTTTGTTTCATTAAGAAAGAGACATTGAAAATGTGAAGACATTTTAGTAAGGATGATGGTAAATGAACATAAAAGTTTGAATTTGGTGTTGGAATTTATATTTCAACAGATTTTGAGGTGTGTAAGGGAAACCTTTCAAAGGTCGGCTGGTATGCGGATGAGATGGAAATAGTCATAATTCTGTTTCCATAAAAGTAAAATTCTTAGAAATGTAGCAATAGCGTCTTCAGATTGTGGTATTTTATAGATATGGTATATTTTCATCTTCAAAACCATATATTATCCGTCTTGAATACCATTGAAGCACACAGCCTTTCAACGTGATCCCTCATTGTCCATTCTCATGTTGTCGTTTCTCCATCTGCAAGCATTTAAACCAATCATTGCTCTCTTTTCTCATCTGTTCTCTCATTTCCATCTTCCTCCCGCTCTTACACCCAAAAGCACCTAGAGCATCCTCTGGTCCCTGAGTGTGAAGAGGATCCAGAGCCGGCCCAGATCCAAGTCCAGACCCAGCGCAGACAGCAACCCAAGCCCAAAACGGTGGCCTCCGTCATGGCAGAGCGTCAGCACTGCCCCCCTGTCCCGAGACTGATGGAGGAAATAGAGATAGAAATGGAGGTTAGGAATATGAAGACTCCAATCTGCCTTTGTGTCGGTGTGTGTGAAATAGTCACCTCATTTTATACACATTTCTTTGCTTTCCTTCCTTCGCTGCAGGTATTTCCTCCCATCAAGGCGCTGGAGAGTGAGCTAATGGAGACAAAGTCAGATCGTTCTTCCGTCGTGATCCCGGTAAGTTTAATCAGCTTTTTACTTAGATGGTATTTTCTGATCAGTCTGGATCAGATGACACAGATCTGATTCTCTATTTCCCATTGCAAGAAACAGTAGGTGCTCCTCAGACTTTGCACACTGTTTTTGTCAACCTTTGTGTTTTACTTATGATGTAACATCCAGCCAGAATTTAGAATTAACACGATTCTGTATGGAGAATCATTTCACCAGGTAAAGCTGAGCTGTCCAAGAGCTGGTAGGACTTGAAATCTGGAGCAAAAAGAAAGTCACTCCAAAGCATCTTGTAGGCTTGGATGATGCTGAGCTCCTAAAATGAGATGTTCTAGCCCACAAAAGCTGAAATCAATGCTGCATGCAGACAGCCCTCCAATTCTGGCCAAAACAGTTTTGACATATACATGTATGTTCTACGAGACAGGAGGGTCCAGCCCCTGAGTTGAGAAACAGATAGAATCTCATATCAGGACACCTCAGCTGGCAGATGCATGCTGATTTAAACTTAAATAAATTCTATGGCATCACATATTAATATTCATAATATTCAGGTTATCAATAAATAACAGCTTCTTTCTTTGTTGAAGAGAAGCTATCAAGAGTACTGGCGCTTCAATCAGCAGATCAGACACTGAGGATGGTTTAGAAATCATGCAGAATTCCAAACGTCAACCATCATTTTGTTTTATTTTGTCTTCAAATTTAAAAAAACTAACTGTAGGAGCTACAACACTTATTCACATCAGATAGCGTGTGTTGGCATGTTACTATGAATGCTGACATTTGAAGTGTCAAACAGTACGACAAACCCTGAGCACAAAGGACAGGGCTGTGAGTTAATCAGGCAACACTGTTGCCTTATCCGTTGTCTGCATCAGTTCAGTGTATCAGTTTATGTTTATGTTTTGTCAAGTGTTACGTCCCCAAAATTGGTCTAGGGGAGAACAGGGAGTAACATAAAACTGAATAAAAAAAAAAAGTGTAGTCTGTTCAATGAGTTACCAGATTTACTGCCAGATTTAGCAGCTTAAATCAACTTTCAGGGAGAACCAAGGCCAAAATAACAAACTAGCCCTATCTACAAACAAAAGGACCAGCTTACTAGACTATCAAAATAAGAATTACAACACTAAAACTAAAGAACAGGAGAAAACAGGGACAAAACAAAGTGGCAGCTCTCCCCTACCGAGTGTCTTGGCAGAACCAACAGAGAACAGAACAAGATTACACAATGGAAGGTTTACAGACAGCACTCAAAGCTCAACCAATAAAACACAATATAAATACAAAAGCTATATTACATGAACACCAACGGATAGCTCAGAAAACAATCACGAGAGCTATGTTACAGAATCAAATAGCTCTGAACACAGGTGGCAACAGCAAAAGCAAGGCAGCAGCAAAGTGGCCAAAGGCCCTGAAGTGCAGGTTCTCAGTCCTTAAATACTCCCAGTTCGTTGGTCGATAGGTCCTTCATGTACAGCCAGTGGAGGGAGGAGTGGGAGGACCTGCAGCTTAGAGACACAGCCTGAGTAACAGCAAACACAATATCATCCAGCCACCTATAGGGGGATGTAACGCAAGTGAAGCATCTCAAGATAAAAGTTCAATCAAGTCAAATCTTATTTTGCTGTGAACATTTAAAGGGGCACAAAAAGAGAGAAAGTCATGCATGTGTATCAACACGGGAGAGGTCAGCAAATGTTTTAAACATCTATACACGTCACATTTATAGGCTAGATTTGTAGTTTTGCATGTTTATTTTTATATATGAGTGCTTTGGCTTTTTCTGTGTGTGTGCTGTTCCATGCGTTGCCCTGCTGTTACACACTGTTTCAACTGCTAAGACTCACATAATACCCAAATAGAGTTTGGTATTGATGAGTGACCTATCATTTTTTTTTTTTTTTTTTTTTAAATCATTTCTATCATGGAAGTTTTTTTGCATTTTGGTCCTGGAAAGTTTTTTTCCTAATGGAATCCCTGTGAGGAATGTGTTTGAAAGCATTAGTCAATGTAATGTATCAGCTGTTTGTGGCATCAGGTGCTGCAACATTCTTCAGCCTATCTGTTACTTCTGCACCAAATAAATCAAAGCCAGTTGTTCATCCGTCTGTTTTATGGATCCGTCAAGGTAATTATGGTTTGCTTGAAGCTGTCCTGTGTGTTGCAGCCCGGTGAAACGGCCTCCCTAAACAGAGTCCAACGTCTGAAATGGAAGAAACTGGCTCCACAGAGGACAGGGCTGGTTGTCAAAGATGTAGTTTGTCTACCCAGAGGGCACTACCTGGCACAGCAGGACAGGTAAATCAGTGTTTAGTCTGTAATGACTAAACACTGATTTAGTCTGGATGTTGAAACAAATTAAAATTGGCTAATTAAAAATGCATAAATTAAACTTTGATTTTTCTTCCTGCAGACACATTATTCCCCGAGGCAAAGACCGAGCTGCTCTGATCGCTATGGGGATGATTTCCCGCATCACCGTCGACTATGGCTGGTCAGCCAATCAGATGGAGAGTCGACTGGCTATGCACTTTCGGGGGCGATTCTTAAAACATGCAGGACAAAGGTTCTCCTTTACGTATCTACAGGTGTGTGTGTGTGAGATATGTTTCTATCTCTGAAAGAAACACAGTACGACTAGCTGGAATGAACCTCATTTACACTTCTCAGGTTAGAATGCTATTCAATAATGAGATCACTTTGGTGAAGAGTCAAGGGAAAACAGAAATCTGATTGGCTGTTGATGGGAAATGACAAGCTTCTTCATCTCCTGTTTTTTGCATTCTGATGGTGTGTGTGTGTGTGTGTGCTGTGCAGTGTTTGCAGGGTTCCAGGGTTCTGTTTGTCCCAGAAACACCTGCAGAAGGCTGGACTGGAGAGCAGGTCCTCAGGATTTCTGAACACGGCCCTCTCTACATCCTCAGCCACCAGGACTACCCTCAGGTGAATAACACAGCAGCAGCTCTGAGTTATTTCTCTTCCCTGTTTGATTTTGTCATTGCTGTATCATTGGAAGTACTGAATGTCAGTTTGAAGTTCTGGTAACTTCACCTACTGGCAAGAAGCATGAAGAAGAGAAACAGTCTTTAAGATAAAGACTGTAGAAAAACTTATAGGCCCAGATTCATAAACCGTAGCACGTTTTACCACATCACTATGTGTAAATATCACGGCGCAACCACATTTGCTCATTTATAAATGCCTGTTGGCAACATATTTTAGCATTAACCTTGAAAGAAGCGTTACTGTGATATTTCCTTATTTACCTGTAGCTATTCATAAAACAAACCGACACACTAAAATTAAGACCTGCTTCAGTCGGGTGGTAAATTTTAGCAACATGAAATATGGGCAGCGTTTAAAACTGTATTTGCCTCACATGTTAGTGATCAATAACTTTGATAGATAAACTCACTCAGCTGATCAGTCAGTTTTTAAATGGTGAGTTTTGATCTGATCTGAGACGTTCAGGCGCTCGAATCACCTCACCTGCTGCGCTGTACGTCTGAGTTCCTCAAACGCTCCTGTGTCAGTCTTTTAAAACAAGGCTCTTCAAAGCAGAATGTGTTTCCTTTGCTGATTTGTGGCTTTAAAACCAGATAAATTAGTATAAATGGTGGCTGATAAATATGCAGCAGCTCATTACCACGCTCATTCATTGGTTTTTACCTGTCACACCTCACAGCAGCACTACCTTCATGTGACAGCAATGCACTGATTATTGTAGGAGAAGTTTTATGAATGAGCCTTAATTATCACGGCGCACATTAAGGCAACGCTACAATCCTTATTGTCGATTTTTATGAATCTGCATAGCATCGAGACATTTTTCTGTTTAATTGGTCCATTGGAACCAAAAACTTTCTACATGTTTATCAAGATCATCAAACACGATCAATATTTTGAGTTGAACAAAGTTGTCTGTGAAGGTCCTCATTAAGGTGATTGGTTATCTAGCAGTTCAAAGCAACTTCCTGTTTACTCGTAATAACATTTTGCCACTCATCCATGTAGTTTCCTTAGTTCTGAGTTGGCGTTGGGCACTAAGCCGACATTTATCCTCACACCTTGGGTCAGGTGAGTGTTCGTCAGGTGAAAGTCGCCTGAAGTCACTAGCAGTCATTGCACCTTCATTCACGTGACTCCAATGACTCTTACAACTTGATGCTACACAAGTAGCCACCTGGCTAAAGGTGTGAACAACTCTCAGAGAATAAAAAAATGGCGGTTTACTTCCCAGCGCTGAATCAGAGCTACAGAAGCCACCGAAAAGCCAGTTAGCATTCAGATACACCTTCTCTGGCATGTCGGTAAACCAAACGCACACCTATTCAGAAATAATTGATGGATAAATCAACCAATAAATCGTTGAGAGCATAAAAGCAAAATCAGGCAACTGTCTTGACTTTATTTTATTCATTTTTTTACCCGTGTTAATGTTATGATGAAAGGCAACTCTAATATCTTCTCCTACCAGGCAGAATCCGACCAGTCAGCAAGTGAGACACCTGTGGTGAACAGGTAAGAAAGCAAGAGTGTTTCAATACAAACATGCTGATATAACCTGTCTATCAGGATGAAATTGCCTAGAAAACATTTTTGTAAGGGGTTTTTGACTCAAACTTGTCATGTGTAAATTTTTGAGTTAATGTTGGCTGTAACGCTAGATTTTATGAAGAATTCTAATATCAGGTGGTGATTTTAAGAAGAATTCTAATATCACATGGTGTAAATGTTTTTCCACCCTGCAAAGTAACATCCAGTACACACGCTATAATTACATGATGTGTTTGTGGTATCTAATGGTTCTTTTCAGGAAGGAGTTTTGCCTGGAGGTGAGCACAGAGAGCTGCGCTGATGAAGACAATCAGCTGAGACAGACGCAGCCTCGTGTTTGCAGGACCGCAGAGGTCAGACGAAAGAAAAAATCTCATAAAGCAACTTCTCAACAAACAGGACCCTCAGATTTTCATTTGAAGTATTTTCTTCCTGATTAAAGTGGCCATAATTTGCAGTAAAATAAATAAATAAATAAACAAAATTAAAAAAACAAAACAATTTAAATATTCGTGATGCATAATGTGACTTTTCTCTCCACTTTGCTCCTTTTCCATTAATGGAAGCACATTATGAGCTTTTCTTGCTGCAAGAGGACCTTGTTCACTATAAACTACAGTGAACTGTGTTCTTGCAGCAGGAAATACAGCAACTTTTTGAATGCATGAAGAGAACATCCAAGTAAATATAATGTACATGTAAACCAATCTGCTAACTTTTAAAAAAGGATGTTTTTCATTGCATATGTATAAAACATGTTAACTCTCTCCCTCCCTTTGCAACTAAACCTGTCTTTCTGGTGTCGTAGTTCACCTTTGACCTAGAACACATCCTGAGGCTGTTTAGACAAGAAAACATGGATTGTGAGACACAAACCCACGTCCAGGTGAGGAGGACAGATCTGCTCCATACTGCTCTAAAGGTTTTAAGGAGGCCCAGCTTTTGCTTCAGAACGACTCCCATCATCTCCTTCAGTGGAGAGGAGATGGACGGCCATGAGGGACCTCTTAGAGAGTTCTTCAGGTCACCATACTTTCCCTCGTATTTCAGCTAAAACGGTCTAATTAAGCTGTGAAAAATATGAAATATTAAAAATATTAACTGTGCTTTCATTGGTAGTTTTTCTCACTTTTCAGTTCTTCTCTCCCCCAGACTGACTCTGCTGGAGCTGCAGCAAAGCTCTGTCTTCGAAGGACCCCCAGGGCGCCTATTTTTAACCTATGACCTCACAGTTCTGGAAGACAGGAAGTATTACGAAGCCGGTGTTCTAATTGGCTGGTCGCTGGCTCAGGGCGGGCCTGGTCCTCGTTGTCTACACCCTGCACTCTACCAGGTTGTGTGCATGCATACTTTATGAGAAGGAAAGAATGTTGTGCTGCATGTTATTTTAATTTACTGGAAGATTCTGGAAACTTGCCAGCTTTTGAGTGTTTGGAGTGGTTGGGTTTTTATTTGCCTGATGTATTTAAAGTCTCTGCAGTGCACTTCTAGCACTGCTACTAAACAGCAACCAGCAGACAAATCACTGCAGCAGTCAGTGTAACAAAATGACTGTTAATGAAAATGTAATGGGCTATGAGTATATTAGGTTCTTCAAATTTAAAGCGGTGTTATCTTCAGAAATGAGAGAATCTGTTGTGCTCGGAAGTTCAAAGCAATAATAATGAAGGTGCTTTTTTGGTAGGGAACACAAAATTCAAAAAAGACAAAGTCCAAGGCAGTCTACTGGCAAAAAAGTTAAAAAGCCTTTATTCAGATGGCTTCATAAGGAAATAATGCATTTTAAAAATAAAGACAAAATAAGGTTATTTTATCTTTATTTTTTTATAGGCATTATTTCAAATAATAAAACAAGGTACCCTACATTATTTTATCTTTATTTTTTATATGCATTATTTCATTATGAAATAGCCATCTGAATAAAGGCTTTTTAACTTTTTTGCCAGAAGACTGCCTTGGACTTTTTTGTCTTTGTTTTAAAGCTGTGTTAATTTGAACGTCTGGACAGGGAAACAGACCTTCTGTTTAACTTTGACTTCTGCTGTAAGGGCAGAATGGTGGTGCAGTGGTTAGTTGCCTCACAGCAAGAATCCTGTGTGGTTCTGGTCTTTTCTGTATGGAATTAGCATGTTCTTCACATGCATTTCCTCGGGGTAATCCAGCTCCCTGCTACCATCAAACACGTGTGTGCTCCTGCCATTGCCTTTGACCAAGGCACTAAGCTGTAGACATGGAGTTGAACCCCCAGTGCTGCACTGCAGCTACACAGTGCTGCTAGTAGTTAGGGTTGATAATTGTGCTTATTCTATTGTGTATGTTTTATTTAAAGATAAAACATAACAGGAAAAGCAGATATATACTCGACTATAAGCCGACCCCCAATTTAGATCTGCAAATTTAGATTTTTAAAGAAACCTGCATATAAGCCGACCCCCTGATGTTGTTCCATCAATTTATTTGTATAGCAAATTAACTGTTTTTCTGGGTATTGTCATAGTATTCCTGTGATTTTTCTGAAAATAGCCATGTACCGGTAAACATGATATTTATTTCAGCAGCTGATTACCGTAACTGATGGAACTGGCTTACTGGCCACAGTAAAATGTGCTGAATAAGATGTTTAGTCAGGAAATACATCATTCTAAGGTATGATTTAAAGTATTTTCCATGGGTAGTGGTAATGGGTAGTATTTCTACCCCTGGAAATTTCGTTGTCTGGGATCAAATTTGAATTACTCATGTATAAGCTGACCCCCCGATTTGCGTTGTGAAATTTGGTTATAAAAAACTTGGTATATATGGTAATCATTGTGTTATCACAGCTGATGTGTGGCCAGAATCCCTCTTTGGAAGATTTCAACTGGAGAGACATAGTTGATGCTGAAGCACAGATCAGACTGCAACAGGTAGTATAAATACACACACACACTCTTACATTGTGAACAGGTCCTCTATGTGGTCATCTATCTAACAAATAACACTCCCTTGTCCTCCCCATAGCTGCAAAATTGTACCGATGTTAAGCTGCTTTCTCCCAGTCTGTGTGACTGGGTGGCAAACTGTGGGATACCTGGGATCTATTCTGCTCGTTCTGTTGAAATACCAGCCATCTACACGTGGCTGGTCAAACACTACATTTACCACAGGTAACATACGTGTTATCTCACACTGCTGTAGCTTATCACTAAATGTCCTGCAGTCAGAAAAACACAGAAAAATAAATGCTGTGTACATCTGCAAGTATTTTATAATTTTTGCAATCAGTCATGACCAAATGCATCGACAGTAATGTAGTCTACAAATAAGCCATTAAGAGTGCCTCACTCCCTCTGCTGTCCTTCAGGGTGGCCAGTATGATCTCCCAGTTCGCTGAGGGACTGAACAGCTGTGGTGGATTGTGGGACACGATACAGAGCAACTGGGAGGCGTTCTTGCCGTTGATGACAAGTTTGGAGCAGAGACCTCTGACCCTGGAAGATTTCAGAGCGCTTTTCACCATCTGCTACAGCCGTCCGAACGGTGAACTCAGGGCAGCTGAAGAGGCAACAGTTGGACACTGGGAAAGAGCCCTCGCCTTGATCAGCAGTAAGAATGAAGGGATGGAGGGAGAAATGGAGACAACTCTTAATAATTTGCATGGCAGGACAGGAGAGAAGGGAGCTAAGACGGAGAAGTGAGAGGTCGATGGAAGAGGGGGAAGTCATGAGTCAACAAAAAGGGCAGGGGAGTGTCAGAAAATGACATATTAGCAAACAGCAAAGTTTTGGATGGATGTAAAATTGTCATCCACCACTGCAGGGACATGGGTTTAATCCCTCTGTCTTGTTCATCAATTCTAATGCGTACTGTACGGTTGTGGTCACTGGTTAGCAACCAGTGGTTTTTGTCCTTGTTGCAATAGCAACTGCTTGGTCAGAGCATCTATGGAGAGTGGGGCAGGATATGAGAGGAACGGAGACATTTTAATATAGATAATGTGCAACATGCTAAAGTTTGGCATGCTACTTTAACGTGCTGAGAGTTACCATGTTGGCTTTAAGCTCCAGGTACAATTGAAGCTGACTGGAATTCTTTTATCTTTGGGTAACTTGTCATGAAGTGCATGGTTGCACAAATGATTCCTATCATCAGCAGGTCAAAAAATGGCACTAGATGAAAAAAGTCAGGAAATCAAAAAGTCACGATTCATTTTCTGTCACAGAGAATAAATGTCTGAAGGTCTACCAGTTTCATGGAAATAGTTATTGAGACCAAAAGTCTTCTAATGACACATAAATGGACCAAACACTGCCAAATGGACCATCTGCAGAGCAAAGATGCTATTGTGGCTACGAAAACTTCCTCTGATATTGTGAAGAAAAGTGGATATCTTGTAGTCAGGTCAAAACTGTTTCAGTATACTGGGCTTTTTGGGCGTCAACAAGCTGCAGGTGTTTCAGGTGGTACTGTAAGAAAATGAAACTAATATCAGAAATAACTCTTCTGCTCATGCTCAATCAGATAATCAGGCAGATTTTTCATTCGAAGAGCTCCTCGCCTTCATCACAGGAGCTGATCATCTTCCTTCTCTTGGGTTCCCCAGACAGATATCTCTGCATTTCTACTGCCAGGTTGGTATCTTTCAGTTTAGATGTAATGTGAACTTTTGTGAAAACTGCACAAGTTGTGTCACGTGACACTGAAATATTAGGTTAAAATCAGAGCTGGAATCTATTACAAAAATGTCCTGGAGGTACAAAAATAGTTCCATTTAGAGGGAAATTAATTTCATTTTGACAGGTTAGCACACAAACTGATTGCTGTACATAAACTACTGCATCATTGTCACACTATTATTTGGAATCCACTCAAGGTGACTAAATGCCACTCACCAATATTAACCTGCCTGAAATGAAGCTGTACGTCTCATTTCCTTCACTCTGAATTCACATTCCAGGATGTGAACAAGTCAAGCTGTCGTCTTCCTCACGCCTCCACATGCGCTCTGGAGTTCTTCTTGCCGAGGGGAATAGTGGGAGCTGTGGAACTCTTGGCGCTGCTGAGCAGAGCTGTGCACGAGGCCCTGGGCTTTGCACGGATCCAGATCGAGCATAATGGAGAGGATAGCTGCATAGAACTGGTGATGTCAAATAAAAGTCCATAAGCTGAATTCTCCTGGAAACTTCATGTCCTTTTGAATGGGACTTTGCAGAGCTCCAGGATATCAAGTGTGCCTCGGAAACCACCGCACAGTTGCTGCCCAGCTTGCTTAAAGGACAGTACTGGCGATAATGTATGTTTGAGCCCAATGTATATGACACCTTACATTACTAACAACTATTTCCCAAAATATACTACTGGAGCAGTAAATATTAGAATTGTTCTTCCTACCTCCCAGACTGTCCTTGGATTCAGTTATATTATTAAGATCAATTTGGAACATGCTTGAGATAAGTAAACATCACATCAATGATTATTTTTTTTGTCAAAGTTACCTAATTAAACTCATTCAACATGGAGCTGCACTAAAGACAATGTATGTCTCTGCCAGGGAATATAGTTCCAGGAGAAGATGGCTTTTACAGAGAAATTTATGTTAGCACGTGAAACATTAAATTTTAAGGTGGGTGTATCTCCTATTTGATTTTGAAAGATCAAATAACAGGAAAAATAAAATACGGTTTTATGTTTTGGAAACTGGTTGTCAGTAACGTAACCTGTATGCAGGTCGTATTTATTGGGCTTAAACATGCAAAATTGCTGGTCATGCCTTTTAATGTCAAAAAAAAAATTAAAATAAAAAAAAAATAATAATGATGTCAAAATATATGTGCTGCATTTTGAGAAGTTTATTTTCCAAGCCATGATTGAAGTGCTTAAGTCTGTAACTAACGTGACTTTGGTCCTCATCACAGAGCCTTCAGTGTTATTTGATTAACTTTGCAGAGAAAACCCAACAAATTCCTTAAAATCTACAACATGGACTTACATGAAAATATCTGTTCCAGGTTTTACTCATCAGAGTTATCCAGATCACTCATAAAGCCTGATTAATGAGGTATGTGGACCTTGAATATCTATATACAGGCATCTGATTCGGGTGCAGGACCAGTATTTGTATTTTTTGATTCATTATGCAAATCTCCAAACCCTGATTGCTGTCATGGAAGGTATGGTACGGTGTTGTCTTTTTAGAAGAAGCAGAGAGAACAGGACTTATGATTATGACATCAATCAGGCTTTGGAGATTTGGGTAATGTAGTTTAGATATGATGAACTTATTTTGGATACACGTGTAATATTCAGTTGTCGGGTTTGCATGTTTCAAGTTTAGTCAGTCATCCATGCTTTTGTATTTTAATTCTGAAAGTCTTGCAGCTGTGACACATATATACATTTTCAGATTGTGCCATTTTGAAAACCAACAGAATTCCTATACATAGGAATTCTGACATTTTTAAATTTCACATCTTGCATAGTTTCTCTACTGGTTACTGTATATGTAGCTATATTTATTACAAATATATCCTTTGTATTTCATGTGACTTAAGACAGTTCTAGACATTTTCATGTTTTACCTATAATTGTATATCCTTGAAATCAGTTAATAAAGCATTTAAATGTTATTTTGTGAAAAGACCAAAAACTACACAATTAAAAGACAAAATACATATCAAAATACATATCAATTTAATTAGTAGATATCCTAAAATTGGAACATCATGTTAATAATATACTTTATATTTAAAAGTGACACTTTTACCCTTCACATTGCATAAATGACCCTATAGCCTTAAATCAAAATGAATGTGGATTTGAACAAAATGACACCTTTAAACTTTAAGAATACAGTACATGTGTGTAAATAAAAAAAAAAAAAAAAAAAAAGGCACGGATGTAACATTTTCTACACACTACACCTGTTTACCTGAAGAATAGGACGTCTAAGTTTTGACTCACAGGTTAAATATTTAGATACATGTTTTCTTGATTTAACTGTTTCCTTATTACCAGGAATACATGTTTTTGTGCCAAACAGGCATAGCCCAGTACAAACCCTTCCAACTAGACTGTGGTTTCTGATTATGTCATACTCATATAAACATAAATATAATGTAAACATATGCTTAACCCTAATAGCTCCATTCCTGATGACATGAGAAAAATACTCAGTCCATTTTATTAAAAAAAAAAACAACTGCTATGATGCAAGGTGCAACAACCACACACTTGGTATGAATCACTTGTAAAGGTTATAATTTAGCAAGGAGGAGTGAGTGGGAATTATGAATCATGAATTGTGAGTTTCCTGGTTACCTGACAGTCAGCATAGCAGGCATGGGGATTATCAGCACTGNATCATGAATTGTGAGTTTCCTGGTTACCTGACAGTCAGCATAGCAGGCATGGGGATTATCAGCACTGTGTGACAATCTGTTTGACAGTTCAGATTGCCTGGTTTGAGTTTCTCATTGGATAGTATAAATAATCACATCCTCTACTCACATTCTGGAAACAACAANCTGGTTTGAGTTTCTCATTGGATAGTATAAATAATCACATCCTCTACTCACATTCTGGAAACAACAATTAATGGCCTTGTACTAAAAATAATATTTCAGTTATTGTTTTGATGATATTTGCTGAGGTTGGAAGAAAGTCTGCAGCTCATCGCAGTACACTGCTGCTTGTTTGTTATGTCTAAATGGACAAAAATTACATCTGAAAATCTCAAACATTTCTTTCCAAATACTGCATATGACATGAAATGTCACTTTATGTTGTGAAAAAACAATGTCACCTTCATAAAAGGCTCACTGTTGTTATACTTGCAATTTTGACTATTTATTTCTGTCCACACAAAGTCCTTATGGGCCAACTCTAATCCTTTGAATGCTTTTCACTGTGAGCATGTGGACTGTTCCACTCAGGATCTGGTCTCTAAAAAACTGAAGAGAGACAGAAAAACACACATCAGAAGATCTGTCTTGGACCAACAAGGGATGTAATGTTTTTGTGGAAGTAATAGCATTCCTTAGGTGCTGTTGCACCTCAATTGTGATCATTTGAGTGAGATGATTTACAAGTACTAAATGTACACAAAAGTCTGTGAAATGGACAAGATAAACAANATTTGAGTGAGATGATTTACAAGTACTAAATGTACACAAAAGTCTGTGAAATGGACAAGATAAACAACAAAAAATGCACCTGCACACCCATTCACCCTACTCAGCTGATTTTCCCCCTCAGACCTGTTCCCAAACATGAAACATGCTTCAGCTAGAACATGTTTTACCTCAGATGATGACATAATTACAGCTGTGACAGCCAACAAAAGGACCAGAAATGGACAGAGTAGTTGGGCAGAGATTATGTTGAAAAATAAAGATTAGCAATACTTCTAAATTAAAAATTTATACACAAAGCCTAGAACGTATACATGAACATTTTTGTATTTGTTATTTTTGATAATGTTGAATGAGGATCGTTGGTGATACAAAATTCTTGATGCGGTCTCTTTTACCTTACCTGTGTAAGAAGGCCAGCAATGGTTTCGTTGCTGACCTCACCATTTGATGTTAGCTTCATATTGAGATGTACCACATCTGATAAATCTGTAAGATTAAAATAATGGTAAATATCAATAACTAACCATTCTACAAACAAAATTACTTGTGTATATTAATTAAGACTCCTCAGAGACATTTCATATTGTTAAAAATGCAGCTATTGATGGGCACCTGATTTACTGAATTATTATGGACAAAAAAAATGAATTCAGGTTCAGATCCACCAATAATGTGTGGAATTAAACACTCATGACTCATTGTCTCTTCATTCAGTGTTATTACTTAATTAATGTAATTACTTCATGTGTATTTTGCTAATTGACAGACTTGTTAAAATCCCTTTGTCATTGAATGTGCTAAAGAAAACTGTAATAATACTGCCAACTTTTTTCCCCTTTAATTTCATCTCCTTGTTTTGTACATTTGAAAACCAAATCATAGTTTAT
>VXCM01003221.1:54107-83343 GCA_014773175.1 Lucifuga dentata | reverse complement strand
TCGGGACCATGATGCATGGTGATTTTGCACTTTAAATAAATTGATTGATTGATTGATTGATTGAAATATTAACACACTGATTTTCTGAGACACCCCTTCCAAAAATGTGTTGGTAGTGGGACCGACACGATGTGCTGATTAACGTACAGGAAGCTTAATGACTGAGCTTCAGTTATCACGCTGCTTATTTTGGGTTAAGTTGTGTAGTTATTGTGATTTTTTTTTTTTTTTAAGGAATTACCCCCAAGATTCATTGTTGAAATAATTCAGGTTAAGTTGTGTTTACACCAAACAGTGGCTCTGTTTGATCTATTTTTAAAGCACTCTGTTTTCCAGGTATTTTCAAATGCCACACACACACACACACACTATGCAGCTGTCACACACACTGCAGAGATGGTGAGGTCGAGCCCCGCAGTGAGACAGCACCATGTGTTTGTATGTGTCTCTGACTCTGTGGATATCTGTGTGTGTGTGTGTGAGAGAGAGAGAGTGTGAAATCACCCAGCAGAAGACATTCAATCTCCATTGTAATGAAAATGCAAATTCCTTGTGTCGACCTGATCTGTCAATCAGCAGCACAATACTCCTCAGCCTTTCAACCTCTCACAAAACGGCTCACAATCAACCGCAATGTGGCCGAGCAAATCACGCCGCCGAGCCGTTTCCCTCATTCATTACCGATAAATCAATCTCCTTCATTCTTACGCTCTCTCCTCATGTCCATTCTCTATTCCTCCATCAATTTCTGTCATCCATTCATTTGTCTAACCCGGTCCCTGTCTTTATCCCTCGCTTCAACATGCTGCTTTCCTCCTCCATCTCATCCAGAAGGAGGCTTTATAATTCCCCCCAAAAAGTTGTTGGAATGAAACAGGAAACAGGTAGCTGGAGGTGAACAGGATGATTAATGATTAGTAATTAACTCCAGGCTTTGTTTTCAATTACAGTTCAGAGGTAATAGATTGTTTTTTGTTTGTTTTTTGTGCCGACTCCAGACTTCCAATTAGTCTGTCTTTGTTTAAGAGACAAGCGAGGGCGGAATGAGGAGGTGAAAAAAAAAGAAGCTGAATGGGTCTAAATCACCAAAAGCAGCTTTAATTTCCTCGTCTCCATCCTTTCCTCCTCTCTATCCCTCGAGTGTGTATCTCATTTTTCTGCAGTTACAGAAGGATTTGTGTTCCAGACCACCAGGCGAGGAGATATTAGGGGAGGAAGCAGAAGTAATGTCAAGTCCTGTTTTTCTCTGCAGTTAACAAGGGCTTCATGGGCCCAAACAGGAACAGATCACAACCCAGTTCACATGAAAAAAGCTCCCTGAAAACCTTAGCATGAAAGGTAAAACTGGAAGAAACCCGATCCCCTCACCTCAAACGGCCATTTGTGCAATATGAACCTTAAGTAAACAGGAGAACAGCCGAAAAAGAAAATGTTTGATTTCTCTATACGTTCTGCGTTTTGCCATAACCTTCTTATAGTCATGGTCAAAGAAAATTTGTTTACCATGTATTTGGATCTTCCAGTACCAATAAATACAACCCTCATACACGTTACATTACTGAAAACCATTTCCCAAAACATACTACCAGAGTGGTGAATATTGGAATTGTTTTTCCTACCTGCTATAAGTTTCAGTTCATTCCAGTTGTTATGAAAATCAACTTGTAGAGACTTGAAATGTATTGAGATAACCGGTCCAACATGGAGCTGCACAGAAAAAAAGATGTCTCCGCCAGGTAATATAGTCCCAGGGAAAGGTGGCTTTTAATGAAAAATTTAACACGAATATATTCCACATTCAAATGTACGTGCTAACTGAGTTTTAAGGTGGGTGTGTCACCTCAATATTTGATTTTCAGGTGATCTTGCAAAATAACAGGAAAACTAAACTGCAATTTTATGTTGTAGAAAATGATTGCCAATAAGGTATGCAGGTAGTATTCAGGGGCAGGCTTATGGGGCTTAAGCTCTGCATGTTTTCCACAAAGCCCAGAATCTTTTTTGTAATAGTGTGTTTTGAATTTTCCGTAGCATTTTTGCAATTACCCGAATCATCACCAAGGCAGAACCACCGTGTTGTGAACAGATTGGTCAGACCGAATTAGTGAACAGAATGAACATAACACACCATATAGCTTCACTGTTTAGATCATTGTAAAGGTTTTTGTTTAAAAAGATTTTTAACTTCATATGACTTGTTAAAAGATGTAACATGATTTGTTACATTTCTTCGCATTTCTCAAAATTTATATTTAGCTTTGGTAGCTATAAAATAGCTTTGGCTTTCTATCAATCTATCTATCTATAAAAGCTATTAGCTTTGGTAGATAGCCAAAGCTACCTCATGGCTGGATTTTCCAGTGGAGAGATCTTCCCTAGCCCTAGATCCACCCCTGGTAGTATTTATTGGGCTAAAGCATGCAAAATCATTGGTATGGTCCTTTAAGGACTAGTTCTTTGACAAATTGCAGAAAATTCACCACTGTCGACCTTGGAGCTGAACTGGTTTTGGCTTTTGGGTCAGGACTCTGCGTGTCTTTGGTGGCTGATGTTTCCTGCTTTGTCTCACTCCTAAATGATGGAATTCTGGATTACGGCTTTTTCCAAGGTACAACAAACGCATCATTAGTCTTGATGTATCTTTCCCTCGGGTTTTCTTCTGATCGTTACAACTACTTGGCACTTCTGCTATGATTTCCATAAATTAAGTGCTGCAACAAAAACACAGCTTCTCCTGCAGCAGTTTCTAGTCACCATATGAAATGAGATTAGCTGCTGGTTCAACGCTGCAGCTCCTCTGAACTCCTCTTTTCACAGTAACTTACCTTTCTAATCAGCTGCATAAATCTCTCAGTTAGAATCCCATTTTGATTAGCCGACTCTTTGTACACTTTACAACAAGACACAGTGAGAAATGAGGAAAATGGCTTTGAGCTTTCTTTTTTTTTTTTTTTTTTTTTGGCTGCAGAAACAGAAAATTTATTTATTCTGCTGTCCACACAAACAGAAGATGTCATTTCCATTCCATCCTAATTCTGAAGCCTTACTTAAGATGCACTTTAGATACAGATTAAATTAATAAGAGCATTTTGTAATTCATATTTAAAAGGCATTAAACCCATGCTATTATTTTTCATAAGATAGTAACGTGTTATGATTTGTCTTCATCAGCCCTTCTAGTGGCTTTAAAGCTGCAGTAAAGCAGTTTATGATTTGGTCTCAGGTCTGATATAGAAAGATTGTGAACTTAGATGCAGTATTTAAATTTACATAACAACCAATATTCCATTTTCATGAAATATTGTTAAAATACAGTATGATCAGTCTTGAGAATTCCAATGTGTGTATTTACCTCATTTACACTGTCAATACAATAAGACAATGATTGGCATCTTACTTAAAGAAAGTAAGTGTGCTTTGTGTACTTCCAAAGTACTACACTTCCAAAGTGTGCTTCATGACTTCCAAAGTACTTCCAAAGTACTACACTTCCAAAGTGTACTTCCAAGTGTGCTTAATGTACTTCTAAAGTACTTCCAAAGTACATCCAAAGTACTATACTTCCAAAGTGTACTTCCAAGTGTGCTTTGTATACTTCCAAAGTACTACACTTCCAAAGTGTACTTCCAAGTGTGCTTCCTGTACTTCCAAATACATAAAGGCTGCTGTTAAACTTTACATTAAAATGCAATCCCTGTAGCTGGATATTTTATTAGGAAAATGATCCATGATGTGACGTGCATTTACATCTTGCATTAACATGCATTTTTCATTACCTGGATATCTAGTAGCTCCTGTGTTCATACAAGGTACAAAAATTGTGTAGACCAATTTAGAACAAAATTACATATATAAGACTGTAATCTGTAATTAAATTCATTAAATTTTCACTTTGACACGATCACATTTACATCATCTAATTCTCAGTTTTGTTTTAATAATTTAAAATGTGAAAATCAAACGTGCTGAGGGCTCAGAGAGAGAGAGAGAGACATTCACCTTAATCCTCCCACACCACAAGATTAGCAATCATCAGCTGCACATCTGCAAAGATTTTATGTGATCTTAAAAATCAGATCGAAGCTAAAATCAGCCATGAGCTGAGCTGCGTTTCTTGGCATTATTCAGGCTCCGTGCAAATTGATGTAAAACAAAAAATATCCAAGAACCAAGAGATTTGAAGCATCAAGCAAACATTTAAAAGGTTCATTGAGCATGAATGCTTTTTCACAGGAACACTCTGCCACACACACACACACACACACACACACACACACACACACACACACANACACACACACACACACCTGGAAGCTGCCCACTATAACTACACAGGCCACTGAGCAGCAGTTTGGGGTTAGATAACTTGCTCAAAGGCACCTCAATAGTAGTAAAGAAAGTGCTGATAATTCTCTTTCCCACCAAGGTTTCTCCTGCCATCCAGGATCAAACTGATAACCTTCAGGCACAGGAAGCTCTGATGCAATCCAGCATATCTCCTTTCAGCCATAACCTAAGCTGCTGCTGTAGGTTCCAAACAGCATCACATCCACAGCAGCACAGCCAGATGCTTGCAGCAAAGTAAGATATCATTTCCTGAAGACTGAAAGTCAATCTTGTTGTTACAAAGACTTGCTGGTTAAAATTATGCTGGATATTTTATTAAATCTTTAGGAAGCGGGATTAGTTTGTTGCTGTGCCGCTCCGGTGAGAGAGTTGTTTGCAGCAGAAATCTGATAAGAAGTTTGCAGATTAAAGAAATTCACTTGAAACAAATGTCCTCTCTTTGTCCGCGTCTGTCGATAGATGGATAATACCTCTCTTTTTAGTTTAATCACCCATCCTACCAGGAAATGTGCTCAGCGTACATAAGAAAAGTCGTCTCTTAATCTATTCTCACTTTTTGTGTTTCTCCTTGAAAGTGTCTGTTTGAGAAAAAACTACTATAAGGTTCAATAGGGTTTTATACAAAATATTTGTATAATGATCAGGCTGTAGAATAGTGCAGCTTCTGAGCTTTTTTTGATGAGGCTGCAATAACTGTGCATTTTTATAACCAGTACTTATATTTAAAATGATGTTTTCATACGACTACATTGTCAAAGTAGAGAACTACGTTGTTTCTGTGACCAATCATATGTCTCTTCATGGTGCCTGGTGTCAGAGACACCTTAGATTACTCCTCAAACAGTGTGTTGCTGCTGCTTTGCTGAAAACACACACCTACAAGCCCATATCACAAAATAAATCCATATTAAACTGATTAGTTTAGTTACAAATATTTTGCAGGTTGCATGCTGTAACATTCTGTACAGTGCTGAATCTTTAAAGGACCATACCGGTGGTTTTGCATGCTTGGGTCCAATACATACAACCCACATTACATTATTGACAACCATTTTCCAAAATATGCTACTGGAGCGGTAAATATTAGAATAGTTTTCCCTACGGTCTGGACTACCATTGGTTTTAGTTTATTCCAATATTCTATAAAAATCAACTTGGAGATTTGAAATGTGCTTGAATTAAGTAATCCATCACAGCAAACATGACCGTTTATTACATTTTTTGTCAAAGTAACTTTATTAAACTGGTCCAACATGGAAATGTTGTCCCAGGAAAAGAAGGCTTTCACAGAAAAATTAAAAAGGACCATCCCTTCTACATTTGAATGTACATGTTAGTAGGCAAAACATGGAATCTTAAGGTGGGTGTATCACATGAACATTTGATTTTGAAAGATTAGGAGATTTGGCAAAATAACAGGAAAAATAAATTCCGTTTTATATTTTGGAAAAACGGTTGTTAGTAACACAACCTGTACGTGGGTAGTGTTTATTGGACTTCAACATGCAAAATCACCGGTGTGGTCCTTTAAAACTATAATTTGCACAGATTTAATAGTAAAATAACCATAAATATGTATAATGTATTACTGATGGTGTTTCTGCAACAATTTCATTTGCCTAAAATTGGCTTTAATGGTGTTCATTATTTTTGATTCTTTGCTGTTGATCTATCACTTAAAAGACAATCACATGTAGCAACAACAAAGCCATAAAAAAAACCCAACAGTAATCATGCAGTGCAAAAAATCACAGTGCACATCAGCGTTGCCTTTTGTTTTTAACATGGACATGTTGTGTTCACTGTCTGCTTTCTTAGTGCCTGTGGTGCTTTTAAAGATGCCGGTTTGTTCAGCCTCAGTCTGGATGCTGCTTAAAGGTAGACAGCTCATTAAGAACCGTGACAACAGAGGAAACTTAACCAACTGAAGGGAAGAAAAACTGGACTAACAAAAGCAAACAAAATCGCATCTTACCATCGTTAGGGTGAAACTGTAATGGCAATATTGTCTTAATGGTTCTTAAAATGTGAGGCAGGGACAATGTCTATAATGCTTCTTTGTAAAGGTTCTAAGTGAATGTGAAACCTCACGCTTTGGGGTTTTCTTTATGTGTGATGGATCGCTTGTTAGATGAAAGTGACATCTACTACTGTGTGTGTACGTGCACACGTACACACAAACAGACGAGAGAGAGAGAGAGAGAGAGAGAGAGAGAGAGAGAGAGAGAGAGAGAAAGAAATCCCATGTTTGCTCAGTGGACTCCCGCTGATAAAGCTGAACTCTTCCCACATCCCACAGAGAGGGACAGTGTGTATTTGAGGTGCGCTGTCAGTCAGATCCACATGTAACAAGCCAAGTCAGGCATGAAGGGAGTTCGAGATTTCTGTCATCTTCAGTCTGGTCCCCTGCAGATCTCCCCGTCTGACTCCAACTCTGCTCCAATGCTCCACTGGCCACAGACTGTATAATTTGTGCTGGGCCGAGACTTAGACAGACTACAAATGATTTAACTGAACAAATAAGGTGCTCTGAAGTTGGAGTTTGGGACTTTTATTGAGAGAAAGCAAAAATGCAATTATTTTTGAAAGCGTTATACAATATAGTGCTGCTACTATTGATGGTACTGTCGATGTTACTATACCATTTTTTAGAGGTAATTGTTTGCTTTTATTATAATTTATCAATATTTTAATTTGATATTTATTTGTAATATCAATATTATTGTTAATGAAACCATCATCATCATCATCATCATCATATTATTATTATTATTATTATTAATATTATTATCATTATTATTATTATTATTATTATTATTATTATTATTATAGCAATGGTTAATTTTTTGTTCTTTTCTTTTTATCTTTTTTTCTTTTTCTTTGATTTTTTCTTTTTTTCTTTTCTTTTTTTTTTTTTTTTTTTTTTTTTTTTTGCTGCTCTATTTATGATATTGGCCGCTAGGTGTCACTGTTGAATCCTGAACGTGGATGCGCTGTCCGTGGTGCTGAAATGCTCTACAGCAGAGGTTCCAACAGCATGTTACTATTGTAACCACATGCAAAAAAAAAAAAAAAAAAANAAAAAAAAAAAAAAAAAAAAGAAAAGATTTGAATCTACAGATCCTAATATAACAGGATTATGTTTAAATAAATATGTAGTAGATAATATACCCAGTTGTACAAATTGGATGACGTAATAAAACCTACTGTATAAGTTAAATAGTTATTCTTAAAGCAAGTGGCAATTCAGTTAGAATGAAATAGAAGAGAAAACTTTTTTGACACCCTTTCTAACGTCCTGAGGATCCCTGGTCAGCATAAAAACTCCCCCCCGAACTATAGGCCAGAGCTCCATTTCACCTTTAATGAAATAGTTCTCTGATATACAGTATATGAAAAAGAGAGTAAAACTGGTAAATTATTTGATTCTTCTGAATTAGGAGCAACGAGAATCTTGATGTTTTAAGTGCAGTTTGAGGCTTTTTAAAAAATATGGATGGTGCCTGCAAAGCTGACTGAGGTTGCGGGTTTGAGACCATCCGGAGTCTGCCGCTGTACCGGAATCAAGGTAGGCAGAGAAAGCCGCGGTTAAACCGGAAACAGACGGACTCTGCCTTACAAATAAAAGCATAAATAGGAGATGCTGTTCATTCACATCTGGAAGGAAGAGTTTGCAGTTACATTTTACAAAATCATTTTAAAGGAATGGTCCTGCAGCCATGCTTTACAGGAATTTTCTCAAATTTCATTTCCAAACCAAAGACTTAATTTTTTTTTTAATAAAAAAAAAAAGGCAAGAGAGATGTTTTAATGCTAAACTGAAGCCATGACTCATGGCCTGTTAATCATGGTTCATTTAACTATTGACTTATGACTTATGCCAAATTAGTACTCTGACAGTATTTGGGGGAAATATGAAAATTTCTTTCAGACGAACTTGCAGGATGTAGACACTGATCGTTGTAAAATATTCCAAAGCCACGGGCATTTGCTTTCCACTATTTTGGAAAATGACAGCTGGATTTTACTTCCATTTAGTCATAAGAGCAGTATTTAGGATGGACAATGATGTTGAGAAATAAGGCCTGGCTTACAGGTGTGATGTCAGGGCTTGGTGCAGGCCAGGTAAATTCTTCCACACAATCATTTCTTTATAGAACTTGGTTTGTTAAAACAGGAAGGGCTCTTTACAAACCCAAAAGTTGTAACTATGACTGTCCAAAATATTGAAAGCTGTAGTCTCTGATTCCTCCTCCACCAATGAATTAGTGAACCCACTTAGAAGGGGTGTCCACATACTTTTTTTCCCCCCCCCATAATGGGTATTTTTGCTTTCATGGAGACTGGAATTAGACTTAAGAAACAATGAGTCTCTTAAGTGGCTAAAACTTGTTATTTAGAAAATGAGTGGTAATTTATTTGCTGTAGCCACATTCACTTTGTACTTGATATCAACAGCAAGCATCTGTCATCAACAGGAGATAGTGGGTTCAAATCCCAGCACTTGGATTTCCTCTCTAGGAATCAATAAAATTTTGCTAATACGGCTTTAATTTTGAAGCCTCCAACCGGAAGTTGACTAGTATATTACAGTTAACTTAATACTAATGAAGTAAAAGAGCAGCAGACAACCCGGCTGACTTGCCACACTTCCGCTGGTTCAGCTGGAAGCTTTAATCGTCCCTGAAGCAGTCTGTGCTCCTTGTCATCGCAGATTTCAGACGACACGCACTTTGTCCACGAGTTTGCAAACAAAGCCATTTTTTTTTTTTTTTNAAGAACTCACGTCGGATATGACTCCTGCGACCTACACAAGCCGCGGCGATCACCTGAAGACACAATAACGCTTTAAATGTCATTTTTACAGACGGGGAAAAGGCTGACCGAAAGAAACTTTGTGCCGTTTCCCTTGGAGTAATAAAAACACCCATGGGTGCTGTGTTATTTACTAAAGTGGACGGCTGAATGGGACGCAGATAAAATGTTTGGTCACGTCAAGTTCCAGACTGGGAGCTTAACAACCATGTCAGGGGTCGCTCGTTTTGGGAAATGATTGCTGGCAGAACCGACGGTCAAATAATGGTCAGAAGATGTCTACTTACGTTCAAACCGTTCAGGTAAGACACAAAGAGGTGAAGGCGGTGCTAAACCTGCTACCTCATGTATTTTGCTTAGTTTGCAAGTGGCGGGTCGAGTGTAATACGGTGCATGTGTCTAATTGTAATTGCAATGGCTCATATATGTTAATAAAGATGCAGGGATGGATGTTGATCTGTGGGGTTATAGAATGAGTTGAAGCTCCGAGCTCATGGATGACTGACTGTAATGTCATTGGGTATATTATGTAGGGCCAAAGTGTGTGTGTGTGTGTGCGTGTGCGTGTGCGGGTGCGGGTGCGGGTGTGTGTGATTCATGCTTTCCTTCACTCTTGTGTCACTAGTCACAATCACCTAATCTCTCTCTCTCTCTCTCTCTCTCTCTCTCTCTCTCTCTCTCTCTCTNCCCCCCCCCCAACACACACACACAGAGCAGATGCATCAAATTTAGTGTAGATCCACATGGATATGTATGGGTATATGTCTTACATGCAGCATGTAATAATAAAAGACACCCTCCTGTATCATCAGCTATTGCATGGCTAGCTCATTAGCATCTTTGTTTGTAAGCAGGGATGTAAAGGGAAGTTGGAGGGGGATTTCTTATTGCTTAAAGAGTTGATATGTTACAGTCCAACGAGCCATGCTGCACCAACCAGCTTTATTTGCCTTAAAAGAAATGTCGATAAGAGTGCCTGGCTTTACATCATTAAAGGAGCATGTCAGTAATTTTGCACGTTTGAGCCCAATATGTACACCTGCATGCACATTACACTCCTGATAACCATTTCCCAAAACGTACTACTGGACCAGTAAAGTTTAAACTTTTTTTTTCTACCTTCAGTTCATTTCAGTATGCTATTAAAATCAGCTTGTAGAGGCTTGAAACTTGCTTTAGATGAGTAATCCATCACTGTGAATAAGATGTCTATTAAGATTTTTTGTTGAAGTAGGCTTTATTTAACCAGCTCAACATGGAGTTGCATGGAAAAAATATGTCTCTGCTAGAAATATACTGTAGTCCCAGTAGAAGATAGTTTTTACCCAAAAATTAAAAAAAAAATGACTACACATTCAGATATACATGCTAACAGGTGAAACATTGAATTTTAAGTTGGGTGTATCACTTAAACATTTGAGTTTGAAAAACTGTGATTTGGCAAAATAACACAAAATATGGGTTATGTTTAGGAAAATAGTTGTCAGTCACATAATGTATATGCAGGTCATATTTATTGGGCTTTAGCATGCAAAATTGCCAGTATGATCCTTTAATTATGCCCTCAGCAGGAATCTCAATTGGCAAATTGCATTAAATTTGTTACAGTACAACGTAGAAAAGGTTTAGAGCTAAAGTGTTAATAACTAAAAAACTCAGATTGTTATAGTTGTAGAAAACTTTACAAACCTACATTGTCTCAAAAATCAGAGAGACCTGAAGCATTTCCAGAATTTAGTTGATGCCAGGAAAAGTTTCTTGGAAAACTTCACTGCTAGCACCTACACCACCATTCCTCCAGGCCAGGAAGAACTTTTGCTTCTAAATCATCTACCTCAAGGCAAGATCTAATACGTCCACACGTGCAAGAAAGCCAGTTAGCTGATAGCAGATCTCCCCTTCTGATCCAGTTATAGGGAGCAGAGCATTTACTTTAAGCCTGTTAATTAAAGACTCGTCAGGCAGGATGGGAGCCGAATCCTCTCTTATCACCCACCTCACGCCACTTTGGAAAAATGATGAAAGAGGAAACAATTGCCTCAGGACTGGATGAGTTTACTATGTACACCCACATAAGATGAATATTTCTCATTTTTTCCTCCTTTCTCGTTCCTCTCAATATCTGATTCTCATAAGCAGTTTATCTGTAAGATTCATCTGTAGATCACAGTGAAATATAGATAAAATGAATTAGCAAACTAGTGAAAATTAGCCCATTCTGTTTCATGTCCTCTGGGTAAATCCGTTAACTCTTTATACTTGTCACCAAGCCCCTTCAGGTTTTCTTAAAAGACCATATCAGTGATTTAGTATGTTTAATCCCAATAAATATAGCCTGCATACATGTTACCTTACTGCCAACCATTTTCCAAAACGTTATACCATATTTTATTTTTCCTGTTATTTTATTTATATTATATATTATTATATTTTATAAAATCCATTTTTTCCTGGGACTACATTTCCTGGCAGAGACATACATTTTCTTCTGTGCAGCTCCATGTTGGACTGGCTGACAAAAAATTAAATAGATATCATGCTCACTGTGATGGATTACTTATCTCAAGCACGTTTCAAGCACAGGTTGATTTTAATAGCAACCTACATAAATGTTATGTTACTGACAACCAATTTCCAAAACATAAAAAAGTGTTCTAGTTTCCTGTTATTTATTTTTTTTCAAATCCCTTAATCTTTCAAAATCAAATGTTCAGGTGATACACCCACCTTAAAATTCAATAATTCGCCTTCTAACACTGATGCATGGTTTAATTTCCTAGTAAAAGCCATCTTCTCCTGGGACTATATTAGGGGCGGAGATATACATTGTCTTCCATGCAGCTGCACGATGGTTCGGTTAAATAAAGTTACATCGGCAAAAAAAACCTAACAGACATGTTGTTTGCTGTGATGGATTACATATCTCAAGTGTGTTTGAAGTCTCTAAAGTTGTTTTTAACAGCATACTGGAATGAACTGAAACCAATGGCAGTCTGGAAGGTAGGAAAAATAATTCTAATATTTGCTGCTCCAGTAGTATATTTTAGGAAATGATTGTCAGTAATTTGGTGTATATATTGGGCTCAAACATTCAAACTATTGGTATGGTCCTTTAAATCAATTCCTTAAACCTAAATCAGGCCAGTAATTCTGACTTTCATGTTCTAGTTCGCTGGCTTGGTAACCAGATTGCTGTATAGAAAGTGTATAACCCATACAGGTAAAAGTTTATACCCTTAAATAATCTCTGAGATCATATTCATGACAAATATTCCCATGATCATATCATTGCATTGGATTGGATTCAGATCCATTACTGTTTTGCTGCTCTGTGGTCCTCTGACAGTGATTGAGCTTTTCCAACTCACACCGCAATATGTCTGGAACAGATGGGGATAATATTTCAATATTTCATAATGTTGCAGTGTCCTGAGAGAGAAAGACAGAGCGGTGGAAGAGAAAGCGGAGCGAATGACTTCATTCCAGCTGCCTAGATGCTGAGACTTTGATGTGAATATGATCACGATTTCAGATTTTTTCAACGTTAGACGTGGAGAAGATGCAGGAGCGGTAGCTGACACGCTGACAGCCGTTCATCTGTTGCGCTGATGATCATCATGCTAAAATGTTGTCTAATAATGTTTCCACCACCAGCTAAATGAAGTTGGTGATCAGAATGGGGATGTCTCAATTTCAGCATACATTGATACACAAATTACCGTTTATTTTATTAGAAGTGTAATCAGTCCTTAATTCCTTAGATCTAGCTCCAGCTTTAAAGGACCATAATGGTGATTTTTACATGTTTAAACCCAATAAATACTACCTGCACATGTGTTATGTTACTTCCAACCATTTTCCAAAACATAAAACCCTATTTTAGTTTTGGTGTTATTTTGCTAAATCCCCAAATCTTTCAAAATCAAATGTTCAGGTCAGACACCTTAAACTCACACTTACACACAATTGTAGAAGTGTAGACATGTTTCAGTCTCTAGGGGTGAAGACATACATTTCTTTTCTGTGTAGCTCTGTGTTGAAATGCTAAAATTATGTTACTCAGACAAAATTATTTATACAACTGTAAGTCTTGTTCGCTATGATGGATTACTTATCTCATGCACATTTCAAGTCTCTCAAAATTGATTTTAGCAGCGTACTGGAATAAACTGATACTAATGGCTGTCTGGAAAGTAGGAAAAAAATTGTGAAACTTGCCATCCCAGTTGTATGGTTTGGAAAATAGTTGTAATGTGTGTGGGTTGTATTTACTGGGCTCAAACGTGCATAATCACCGGTATGCTCCTTTAAAGTAATTAACAAATGTAAGTGTAAGGATTGTGTGGCTACTGATCAGATTGTTCAATGTAATTAGCCTTGATCATGATTATGAAAAGTAAATATGTTCTTGTGCTATTAGGTTTCTGCTCAAAGAAAGCACGATTCTTTCTACGTCCTTGAAGCCGTAAGTGTGTATAATGACTAGGACAGGATATATTGGCCCCGTTTTGGAATATAAAGTCAAGCCTAGAAGCCTGCCAAAGCATCATGATCAGATTTTTCAACATCATCTTGATCCCTTTGGGTCAATCAAATCAGTGCAGCAATGTTCTTTTAAGTGGCCATTCTTCCTGGCTGTTGAAAGGAACTCATTTCTTATGGCTTCATTAATATTAAGACGTTTTGTTCGGTGTGTCGCATGACTGCAGCTGTTAAACATTCCAGAATGTGCTGTCAGATTTCAAACTGGGCCATGCATTTAAGTAAACAGCTCTTGCCTGGCTTTGGAGAGAAAAGAAAAGCTATGAATTATTCACATATTGGTTATGCTAAGCTTTGGTTTTCAAATCTCTGGTGCAGAATCAAAAGTTTAAAGGTAAATGCTGGAAATTATTTCTAACTTCAAAGGGGCATATTAAACAGATTTCCATGGTCTTGTTTTCATTTGTGGTCTGTTTCGAAGCTGTTGCAATGCTTTATTGTGCAAAAAAAAAAACAAAAAAAAACATTAATCCACTTCTACTTTTTGTTGTTCAGCACTGCTGTGCTTATTGGAAAATAGGTCATATTTGGTTCTATTTAAAGGAGCATACCAGTGATTTTGAATGATTGAGCCCAATAAATACTAACCACATATACTAACTCGTACTTTAATCTATCTGTTATTCTGCCAAATTCCATAATCCTTCAAAATTAAATGTTCAGATATTACACCCACCTTAAACTTCAATGTTTCGCATGCTAACACTTACGCACGATTGTAGAAGGCATGGTTGTTTTCATTTCTTAGTTAAAGCCACCTTTTTCTGGGACTGTACTCCCTGGCCATTTTCTTCCACGAAGCTCCATGTTGGATCTGTTAAATTCAGTAACTTCAACAGCGTATTGGAATGAACTGAAACCAATGGCAGTCTGGAAGGTAGGAAAAACAATTCTAAAATTTACCACNCGTATTGGAATGAACTGAAACCAATGGCAGTCTGGAAGGTAGGAAAAACAATTCTAAAATTTACCACTCTGGTAGTATGTCTTGTAAAATGGTTGGCAATAACACAACATGTATGCAGGTTGTATTTATTGGGCTCATGGTATGGTTATTTAAAACCCCCTTCTGGAAACCCAGTATCAGGCCTGAGCTAGCAGTACCTACAGACCATGAAACACAGATGTTAGCCAGACACTCGCTCGCTAGCTTTGTGGGCATGATAACCACTGTTCCATATACACTGAAGAGAGTAGCTTAACTAGGGCAGGATTTACACAGCTACAAAAGACCTGATTTTTAGCTCTTTCAAGTCAAAGATCTGATTCTCTTGTGGCAACGTAATCGGGAAGAACTCATGTATGGGAGTTCTTAAGATATCCTCCATATGGAGCCTCATTTCTTCTTAGATGCACTGGTATTTTTAACACTAGTCTGCCAGTGGGTCACAAAGTAGAATTTTATGCTCCAAAGCCAGATCTACATTACCTCAGATTAGGGCTGCAACTACAGTAAGTATTTCTATGATTAATTCGTTTGTTTGGTTGGCCTATAAAATGTCAAAAAAAATTTAAAACAAAACTGGGGACAAAGAATCTGAAGGGATTTCTTGTTTTGTCTTAACAACAGTTAAAAGGGATATATTCATTCCAGCTTAACACATTCATGCTATACATGCTTTCATGAGAAGGTTATGAAGGCTCAACATTGTGCTCCAAACTAAAGAAGATCAAAACCCCTATCTTAAAATACAACAATAAGCAGATTTACACACAAACTGTAGTCATGAGCAACAAACCTTCTACCTGAAGCTAACTTGTTACAAACATTGTTGGTAAAAGTTGGTAATTAGCTAGCAAATTACCAACTTTGCTACCTTCTACCTGAAGCTAACCTGTTACAATGCTACCTAAGGCTAGCTTATTACCAGCTTTGCTACCTACTAGCTGATCCTAACCTGTCACAAACCTTACTACCTGAAGCTAGCTTATTTCCAACTTTGCTACCTGTTACCTGAAGCTAACTTGTTACCAACCTTGCTACCTGAAGCTAACCTGTTACAAACTTTGCTACATGAGGCTAGCTTATTACCAACTTCACTACCTACTAGCTGAAGCTAACCTGTTACAAACCCTGCTACCCGAAGCTAGCTTAATTCCAACTTCACTACCTGCTAGCTGATCCTAACTTGTCACAAACCTTGTTACCTGAAGCTAGCTTATTTCCAACTTTGCTACCTGCTACCTGAAGCTAACTTGTTACCAACCTTGCTACTTGCTACTTGAAGCTATTACTAAGTTTGCTATCTGCTACCTCAAGCTACCTTATTACCAACTTTGCTACATGAAGCTAATTTGTTCCCAAGCTTGCTACCTGCTAATTGAAGCTTTTACCAACTTTGCTACCTTCTTCCTGAAGCTAGAATGTCAATCATGTTGTCTGCTACATGAAGCTAGCTCACCTCAAGCTGTCATGTCTAAACAAGGAGAGCAAACAGAATGCACAGTGAAACAGAGATGAAAATGAAACTGTGTTGTCTATCTTCACACCATCTTTCTGATGCCTTCATGTTTCCTGCTCTGACCTTAGTTTCTCTCTCCTCCTGTTCGCCTCTGATAAAACATAAATAATTACATCCAGTTTGTTTGCTCTATGGGACAAACCTCTCACCTTTATTCTTGGATAGAGCTACAGTGGATGTATGACAACCAAATCGATAACATTCACAGCACTAGTGTGTGTTTTAACCCCAGTGCCCTTCTAGCTTCCACTTTCTGCTTTAGAATGATGGTTGTTCTATTTGTTGCTACTGTTTCTTTGTTTCTCTCCTCCTCCTCTCCTGTACATTTTCCTCCTCCTCTGGCCTATTCTCTCTTCATGCCATCCCTCTTTCCTTTCTCCTTTGTGTCAATCATTTTGTCATCTTGAAATACTGTCCTCTATAAATATGCCTCACCCTGTTCATCTTCCTACATTCTTCCTCATGCTTTTCACACCTCTTTCTCTTTATCCACTTCTTTTTCTGTCTGAAAATGTCTGAATCTCGTCCTCCCCTCTCACTTTTTCATTCTCCTCTTTATATGCCGCATCTGCTCTAAAATATCAATTTACCTGCCCTTCCTCATCATTACATCTACCTGTTTCAAATCCCCTCTCATCTGTTCCCTCTTTTCGTCCTCTGTGTTACAGGATATTCGTGGTGGGAATAGGCTTCTTCAGCCTGTGTTTTCTAATGACCTCTCTGGGGGGGCAGTTCTCAGCCAAGAGACTGGGGGACTCCCCTTTCACCATCCGCACAGAAGGTACTGACATGTGTTGTGTGTGTGTGTGTAAACAGTTCCATTACTGGGTTTAAATGCTATAATGTCACTGAACGTTGCCATGTTTTGCTCACAAAGTCCTGCTGGTGCTTCACCCTCATGTGCCACTTTGCTAAAGCTGCATTATGGAGATGTCATGTGACGTGTAGTAGAATATCCCAATACAGGTAGTCCCTGGGTTACTAATGAGTTCCATTCCTACGGCTGTTCATAAGTCGGATTTGATATTCATATGACTTTCAGCAGAAAAGCTGCATTTTAATAGTCGGGGTCAGTGGTCAGAAATGAATCAACATGGTTGTAAAAGGAGATTCATATAGGTATGATGGAGTGAAATATTCTCTGTCACTTTAACGACGCTACACGCCAAATAGATAAATAGATGTCAAGAGAATTCACCAGACATTCACATATAATGGAGGCTTTCAGTGGTCTTACACTCGGCACGGACAAACACACGTGCACTCGGGCTACATGTATTCATCGCGCTCAGGATAGCAAAAATCACAATAATATAATAATAATATAATGGCAGTGATTGTTCTGATCCACAGCAGTGACAGCAGAGTGGGTGGTTGATATTGTATCTGTGGGTTTTACCCTCACTACTTTCAGGGATTCTGCACAGATGGCAGCCCTGTTCTGTGTTTGACACATGCAGTATGTGCAGCATGTTAGGTGAATTTTGGTGTTTACTCGTCATGAATTTCTTACTTTTCATATTTTGGCGCCATCTGTGGCTGCGAAAAGTAATCGAAATTATGCCGAAACTCACTCAATCTACAATAAAAATTGTACAACATTCAAAGCGATGCTCGAATGTTGTCTTTACTTGTGTAGCCACTTGTATATTTGTTTTACACTTAAACTCAATGTGAAAAATATATTTTCTGGCAGAGGGACTGTATGCAGGCACTGATTCGTGATCCATGTAATGCTATTTGTTGTCAGGTAAGGTGAAGCAGCCTCTGTGAGCTGATATGAACATTATCCCAACACTGTGTGCAAAAACACATATTTGTAAGTCTTCAAACAGTATGATTCACCCTCTCCTTGGTTTGGGAAATTTCTCTCTCCCCTTTTTGGCTTCTCTGCTGCCTCAGGTATATGACTTTTCTCTTTCTGTTTTGTGCAAGCAATTTTACCTGTCGTGTTTTTGACCCATCCGTTGTAAAAGCTGAAAGGTTTCTCCATTTCTTGTGTTATGTTTCTTTCTACACACCGCACTTTACTGATTTTGTCAGCCAGAAGATAGCGAGCTGCTACCCAGAAAAATGAGACAGCAAGTTTAACCTCCGTAAATATGTCAATCTGCACATCTGGTATGACTTTACAGTACAGATATTAAAAGACAAATATGGTTTCATTTTAGCTTTAAGAACAAAAATCCCTCATAGTGTACAGTATTCTGCAGTAATCTACTTAAAGTTCATATTCAGATAGAAATCACTGTTTTCTGTCTTTGATATCCTTTACATGGAAAATAAGCAGTTCAGCCTAAAATAAATTTCATAGATCCCTGCACCCTGTCAGGATTATCTTTGAGACTTGCAACTGCACCCTGCTCATCGGGGGCTGTAACTGCATTTTATGGGCTCTGAAGTCTGTGTCCAGCAATTCCATATCTCACCAGTGAAATGTCATTAGCACACTGGCCAGCTGGAGATATCACATGACTCAGAGTGAAGGCTGACTGCCAGTAGCAAGGCAGAAAAAGGGCTGGTGTGTAATCTCCTGTGGCACAAGGTGTGAAGAGGGGAAAGTCAGGCTTTGTTTTTAGTTGCCTGTGATTGCTAATGGCAGTCTCTCTGAGTCTGGGTCTGGTCATCTGTTATCTTGGTCCAGATCTCATTTTTGATCTCCCTTTAAAAATGAAATTTACATAATAGTTAAAAAAAAAAACTTTTAGTATTTTGGAGTACAGGCAGTCTCCGGGTTATGAATGAGTGCTGTGCGCACAGCTGTTCGTAAGTCGGATTTGTTCGTAAGTCAGAACAGTTACGTAAGGCGCGTATCTAGCATATATATTTTACCTTTCTATGCATAAGAAACATTAAAGAAACACCAAATATCCTAAAACATCATGAACATAATGGAGAGAGAGAGAGAGAGAGAGAGAGAGAGAGAGAGAGAATGTGTGTATGTGTGTGTGTTAACATGTAGATTAACACTTACTCTCGCTCATTGATATCTTGCATGTCGGATTAGGCGTTCTTCTGTTGTTTTGATGTGCGTCGTAAAGTAGCGCATCGTTCATTATTATGAATCATTGTATGTAACTTGAATTTTTAATTTAACAGGCTTTATGGCGGTCAGTTCACAACTACTGGTTGTTCGTAAGTCGGACGTTCGTAAGTCAGGGACTGCCTGTAATTAATTTTCAAAGTCCCTTGTGCAGACATACTATTGGCAAATGTCTGTAACGCATTTAGATAAAAGTGTCACACAGATACACTCACACACAGACATGCAGTCTGGCAGTCTAGAGGTTAAGCTGTTTGCTTGGTGACCAGGAGATCACAGGTTCAAGTCCTGCTTGGCACAGGGATTGAAGTCCCTTCTGTCTCATCTCTGACAAGCTACAGCTGTTATAGTGAGATGTTTCGGCTTCTCTCCAGCAGTCGCTTAAGCATGTAGCAATCACAGGTGCACTTCCCTCAGGAAATGCATTTTTTCCTAGTTAAAATATGAAACCATCACAGCTTTCAGTCTCTTTATGAAAAATGCATATTACAACAAGCCAGGAGTATTCTGAATGATCCTTTTCATATTTTGTATTCACAATATGAACTGTTACCTTCTGAAAGAAGATATAGAGTTCCACACTGTAAACTAAAAAAGGTTTAAGAACTCATTTGTGCCTATATCAGTCAAAGTTCTTAATAGCAGTCTACACTGAGGTCACTTGTCGAGGTCACGGGGTCTGTGCAATACATTTAGATTCCAATGTGTAGGTTTAATGTTATCGATTATGATATACGTTATGTGTTATTAATGGATTGTGTTGTGATATGTGTCGTGGCAACTTGGAGTCCAGAACAAATTTCCCTATGGGGACAGTAAAGTCTGTTCTGTTCTGTTCTGTTCTAAATCCTGTGTGGTGTGTGCTTCATGTTGAACACGGTATCAAAGTGTGTGAGTGGATGTGTGGGTGTATAAGTGAGTGAAAGATGGAGAGACACCTGCTGTAAGTGTGAATTGGTCAGACGTTGGTTTCAGGTGGTTTGATTACAGGTGTTGTATTCTGTCACAGAGAGCAATGAATCAAGAGTAGCATCAGAATCAGAGACATCAGGTTCCAGGTGTGTGTGTGTGTGTGTGTGAGTGATAATAGGAGGGGGAAAGACAGAGAGTGGGGTGGGTCATTTGGGATTATTGCATCTGTGATAAATTGAGATTCCTGTGTTTGTGTGATAAATGGGGATAAATGTGTGTGTGTGTCAGTGTTTCTTAGTAAAAACGTGCTTGATTAATCCATCGCTCATGCACTGCGGAGCGGGAAGACATCTGGAGCGCGCTCATTAAAACCTGTATAGTGCCCAACCATGCTGCCCCATAGGACTTTACACTCTGTGTTGGTTTACTTTTGTGCGTACGTCTCTGTGGAATGTGTGGATTCTATATTCATATTTGTGCTTACTGTGCAAAAAAGTACAAAGTGTGCATAGTGTGTGCGTCTATGCCTGAGTACATCTTGTTTGTGTTCCTTACTGTTTCAGCCTCTTTTCTCGCTTTTTGTGTTTGTGTGTTCCACAACTTCACACTGCTTTCTCCATGTGTGTGTGTGTGTTTGTGATGAGCTGGCAAGAAATTGGCTGTTAAATGGGGCGACAGCAGCAATGTGGGACAAGATTGAGACTGAGAGACCGATCCATCTGCCCTCCACAAACCAGCCTCACAAAACAACTGGCCCTTTCATTAAGCCTCCACACACACACACACACACATACACACACACACCACCTGCAGAGCCACACGCACACACACAGTTCCACTCCCCCTTTCATTAAGAACATGTGATTCCTGGCAGACTTTACATGTGAGAACACATAACATAGCCAGCTCCAGATCGTCAGGTTCTGATCTGAACCCACAGGCTGAGAAAGCCGAGTATTACCTCCATCGAGGAAGTTTTGTTTTCACCCACTTCAGCTGGTTTGTTTGCTGATTAGCAGGATTATTTTGATATTTGGAATGGTGTGTGATGGCTCAGGATTTTTACGACAGTTCTTTTTACAACAATTTCTCAACATTGCAAAAAAAAAAGTATTTTTTGACATTTTTGTCAATTTCTTCAAAAGCATTACATCAATCTCTGGCAACTCTGACTACCAGTCGATGCATTCTGGTCCAGATCTGGATAAATTTAAAAACTACAGTTTCTTATGACAAATTAAGCAATTATTTCTGATTATTACTATAGTTGCCTACTTGTTCTTTCAGGCAGCACAGTGTCCCAATCTTTTCTGTGTCACAGCAGCCTGGGTTCAAAGCCCTGTGCAGGCCTGGTCCTTTCTGCATGGAGTTTCCATGTTCTTCCCTGATATTTGTGGGGTTTTATCCTGATGTTCTGGTTTCCTCCATCCTCAAAAACCAAGTACCTAGTAGTTAGCATGGGTCCAATCGTACATTTCCCCAATGAAGTGTGGGAGCAATAAAATCCATATTATCAGAACACAACAGATTTTGTGTTTGTTCTTGGAGGAGGTTTGCTCTCAAATTCTTCCCCCTCTAGTTCAATAGTGATTTTGTTTTTTATCATGGTGGTTATGATTCACTTATGCTAATTTTCAGGGATTTTTTTTTTTTTTTTTNACACACACACACACACACACACACACATCCCCTAGCAGGAGGATGCTTTGTCATAACCGAGTGTTTGACCTTTCCTGAGAGTTGCCAAGAATAATCTGATTAGACTGGGGAGCAGCTTTCCTGTTTCAGCATTAGTCCAGTGTTAATGCAGTTTGTTGATGCTTTTTTCCCTCTATTTAAAGCTTTATTCTCAGGTTAAAATAAAACCTTCTTGACACAGCAAACTGCTGAAGGTACGTTTGCCTTTCTGTTCCTTTAGCCTTTAGCTCTGTTTGACCTCTAAATTGAAATGTTTTATTATGATTATGTTAAAGAGGGTCGTGCTTCCCTATGCTCATGGAATTGTGACAAATGAAAAAAGACAGCTGCTTTCAAGCTAAAGTAATTACCAATAATTTTCATTCATCATATGTTTTCTTTTTTTTTTTTTTNTTTTTTTTTTTTTTTGTACCAAATAGCCTATTTAATCTATGCTTAATATGGGCCACTTTGCTTTCCTAAAAATTCTGCAACATGACCTTTGGAGTTTCTGGGTTGACACTAGGGCCATGCCATCATATCCTTCAGTGTAATTTTCTATATGATAAAAATTTGTCACAACACTATATTGACGATACTGCTGTGTGGTGACATGCTGATGCATTTTCATAATGTGAAAGAAGAAGAGACTAAAAACATGCTGGAAAGAAGCGTGCTGACGAATTAGATCCTAAACAGGATCTACCTCTGTTGTTTGAAAATGGTTCGTGACAGCTAACTGGGCAAAACAAATTTGTTTAATGACCTGCAGCAGAAACACACAGATGAATACCAAGAAAGTCATAAGTCATGTGAGGAGGAGATTTGTGACCTAAGCAGAGAAGTGAAGCTGACTGAAGTTAGCCACAGCTAATGCTAAGGCTAATGCTCCCAGCTGGAGCATTAGCCTGCTGTACTCCCTTTGAGAGGAAAAAAAAAAAAAGCAAATGGAGTGAAATTAGCAAGGTGGTGCCTTTTTGAGAGAGAGAGAGAGAGAGAGAGAGAGAGAGAAAAGCTCAACACATCAAGACAAGGAAATCCACTTCAAACTCGGCTCTGTAGCAAAATATGACCAGTGTTAGTTTAGCCGCAACGCTCACTTTAGCTGTTTGCCTCAACCACGGACTTGTGATCGAGCCTTGACCCGCACTACTCTCTGTGTGTGTGTGTGTGTGTGTGTGTGTGTGTGTGTGTGTTGTTACCTGTAGCTCTAATCTGTGAAATGTGTGACCTCAAATTAAAATTTGAAGTCACTGAATGTGGTGATAATATAATGTTTTATACACTACTAAAGAATAGCAGATCAAGTCAATTTGAGCAATTGTTCACAAACTAAAATACAATGCAAGATGAAAATAGCCTTACACACAGTATATTGAAACACTTGTGTACAAAAACATAAATATATAAATATCTCTAATACGAAAACAAATACTTTCTCTTGTTTTCTTCTGTTTGACAGGATTTAGATATTATTCTACTTTTACTGATGGGAAAGTCTCTTGTGCCGACTATTACGTATATTTTTTACTCATGAATATACAATTTACAGCATTTTTTACTTCAGCAATCATCAGTAAAACATTTTTTTAAGATCATCATACATATCATTATTGTAAACATAATGTACCTTAAGATATAAATCTAAGGCTACAATTCCAGCTCTAGTTGAGGCTGTAAGCTAGCAACTCAGGCTAATCATCATCCAGGAAGACTCGAGACTCGAAGACACAAGCACACAAGCTGCTTTTCTGCATACAATGAAAACTCCATCTCATATTACACCAGTAGTCATTTTGATGCAGATATTAGCTTACACACTGCTTACACACAGTAGCAGCCAGGTTTGCGCTGGGCGTTGTCATCATAGAGGGAGCTGCACTGATAGCAATTGTTTGGGTATTAGCTGAATTTCTCCGCCACCTCTCGCTTCCTGTGGATTATCGGCTTCCACTGGAGATTCAGAGTACTGGGTTCTCGCACAAATCCCCCTCTCTCTCCTCAGCGACTCACAAACTCATCACGAGCTGTGAGCCTGAGATGGAGAGGTAGAGGCTCAATAGTGAAAATGAGAAAGTGGAGGAGGTGGAAATAGAGTTTGTATGTGTGTGTTTCTGAGATTGAGCTGGAGAATGAGATTTCTCGAGGTTATATTGCTGACAAGATGAAAAAGAGAGATAGTTGTGAGATACTGCAGACACAAGAAAGATGTTTGCTTGATCAGAGACCCTCCCTGTGGAGCTTATTCATATTATTACATTAATGAGGACCCACGACAGTCATTTTCCCTTAAGCATGATACTCTGTACGCTGTTTGTTTTAGCTAAAACACTCGGGGCTTTCTCACTGTCTCATTTTGTCCCTGATGAATTAAAAAAATAGAATTTTATATTGCTACCTCAGTTTGAATTTTGCAGTTCTCTCATCTCTGGAGGTTTAATGGCTAAACACTTACAAATACTGCCAAGAGTGTATTTATAAAACATGAGGAGAATATTCTGTTACATGCATCGCTGTTTAACTCGCATTAAAGTCAATTCTGTGACGTTCCTCAGGAAGTTTCCACACCATCAATCAGGAAAAGTCACAGCAAGGTGTCACACTCCTATACATTTTGACGTGTACATTTCCATCATTATATGTTTGTTGGTACCAAGTACAACATATCACACACCAGCGCTTCATGGTCCACTTTCATGTTTTTTTTTTTTTTTTTTNTTTTTTTTTTTTTTTTTTTCCCACACACTAGATGGTCACATCCATCATATGTTCCCTACAGTTATATTTCCCTCCCATCGCTTCCTGTCGAACAAATCTGCCGTGACAATCTTCTAGTTGTTGCTGGTGCGAGGAGCAGTGGGGAAGCAATGCAGGGAGCACTTTTTGTTTGTAAAATCAGCGCACTCATAGCCAAGGGAGTTTGAATTGTGTGTGTGTTTGTATTTGTCATCTTCTAAATGCTAAAATGGTTTGAGTGTTTGTATTTGTCCATGCAAGTGTGTGTCTTTAGCAAGATGTTCTGACAAATGTAAAAGGATGAAACAGAAGTTCAGTGTTAAAGGAGCATACTGGTGATTTTGTAAGGTTGATGCCAAGGTATACCACCCATATACACATTACATAACTTCCAATTATTTTCCAAAACATGCTACTGGAGCGGTACATTTAAATTCTAAAATTTTGCAGCTCCAGTAACGGGCTAAAACATGCAAAACTACAAGTATGGTCCTTTTAATTCCTGCCTATCTATGAGTATATTTCCCAGCCACATATGTTAGCATCCAGACTGCACCTTTTACTTTTACACACCTGCACAGTTCATATTTCCTCTTTCTAACTCTGTTCCACTTACTAGTCCAGTCCTAACAGCAATACATATTCATGAGAAAGCCAATCCAGTTTCCAAATGGAGAGGATGGTTGTTCTGCTGTTACTTGGCTCTAAATGACACATTTCTCCACAGCACATTATATTATGGTTGTCTGTGGGAAGGTTACTGTGCAGCAATATGCCGTCTCAATTACCCAGTGTGCATTAGGCTTTGTCCACAGGTCGCCCAGCTCATCGTTTCCTCTGCCATAAGCTGGTTATTTTCCTGGGTGCTGATAGTGTCATATTCAAGCGTGCTCATGCTTCCTTTCTGCAGATATACGCCATTAGTGGTTACGACACTGTGGCCTCTGCTGCCTGACAGTTTTGGGAAGACTACTGATTATATTATGCAGCTGTATTTGTCTGGTTTCTTTGCTGGTAAAGGCTGATAAGGCCATAAAAGCGCACCAAGCATAAATTGAGATTACTTCTTTCCTTGAGCCACAATCTTTCCACCCCTCTCTTCTTCTTCTCTCATTTCTTTTCCTCTGAGATGAATATATTAAGTGCCTGGTGTGAATGTGAGTAATTGTAGGGTAGCTGTAGCTCTTTCTTTCTTTTCTCAATTTCCTCTATGTCCCTGCTCTCACACACGTGCCTGTGCTGAATGCAGGCGGATAGGCCCTCCGCAGCCAAAAAGACACTTCTGCTTTCCTCAGAAAACTGACAGATCGCTGCAAGGAAGGGGAATTCATTAATTTGGCACCAAATATTCAGTGAAAAGGTGATGAGCAGGAAAAAGATTTTTGAACATTCGACTTTACTTTTCTTCAAAGTAACAGAAATGACTTTAAGATTGGATCTCGTCTCTTTAGCCCTTTCTGTTTGCACAACCTGACACTTTTGTGGTCCAATTATTCATGAACCAAAGTCTAAAATTACAGCCACTGGGATTGATGAATTGAGCAGAAGAACTCATAGAAATATTGGAAATGATAGTAAAGTCGGCATATTGAGCGATTTCGCTTTTACATTCACCCCTGATACAAATGGAGGAAGGATGTTGATGTAGGAATTGTTAAGTTGTAGGAAATATTGTAGGAATTGCATTAATTGTGACACATTATTATAATTGCCATAAACAAATGCTGTAAGTTTAAGAAACCTTTACTGGCTCCCACGCTGCATTTTATTGCACATTATGTCTCTCTAATTTGTTTATCGTGTGCTGGAAAAACTACGAAATTAGAAAAAGAAGAAGGAGGCTCTTTCAGCTTAAAAGCAGCTAAAGCTTTCAAGGCTGCACACGATGGAGTGAGTGGCTCATAGAAAATCTTTCCCAACCTTTCTGAGAAAGCAAAACGAGAATAAAAGGTAGAAACATCCTGTTTATGACTGAAAATAATGTGGTTATTAGGAAATCCTCTGGTAATTTTGCATTAGCAACATCACATACACACAGTCTCAGTTGTTTACAGGCGTTACAGCAAATTGTTACAAATGATTCAGTAAATACTTATTTAATTGAAGTTGTGACATTTAAAAAATATGAACTTAAAACTGAAATGACTGCAAAAAACACAGTAGCACCCTTAGAGGGAATTGTTCAGTGGGTTAGACATTGCCGCACCAAAACTGTATGCAATACAGTGCAATGCAAAACTAAATTCCCTGTTAGGAATGTTAGAAAGCAGCACTAAGCTGGTGAGAAATGCATGCATCAGCTACTATAAATAAAATATGTTGCTAACACTGATTTTAGATTGCAGCACAGCATATATGCACTGTATCTAAAGTGCTTTGTTGGATACGGTGCTCATGTAGCAGCACAATGCTCATGAGGGCATTATTACTATTTCAGGAAACGCTGTAAGTAGGAAGCGACATGTCTCAGGGTGGCAGTGAGTTACTGCATTGATAAAGAGATGAGAAGAAAACAAAGGATGAGAGTGACTGATTTAATTATAGTTCACTCCATCTGTGTTTGTTTCACTGTGCAAAATACTCGTGATTTTTTTACACCACAGCTGTCTCTGTGTCTGTCACTCAGTACGTTTACATGCATGCTAGTCTCCGAGAAATGGTCTGTGCTGCAACTAAAACAATAATGCGAGTAAGACTTACGCATGAATGAATACATGAATGCAATTAATAAGATGATGCAGTGCGCTGGCGTCATGTAATTGAAGTACGCAGAGTCTTCCAGATGAGGAAATGCATGCGGAGGTGGCTTACTCTGATTATTTCATTTACATTCCCAAAAAAATTGATTCACAATCGCATAATTGAAGTGATTTTTCACCGATTTCAATTTAATTGAAGTATTTACATGCTGTTTAGAAAAAAAAAAAATCAGTTTATTGCCAAAATTTTAATGTGCATGTAAATGTACTGACTGAGTCTGTCTGTCTTTCTCTCTTTTTTTTGTCTTTTTGTCTGTTCTTTAGTTTTAGGGCAACCCTTACAACATGACAGCAAAAATGTTGGGCTCAGATAAATGTTCTTATTCAGAACATTTATGTATTTATGCTTTAATGTGCAAAAAAAAAAAAAAAAAAAAAATTGATCCACTTCTACTCTCCGTTTCTGCAGCACCACTGTGCACACTGAGTAAAAACCGGCCATTTTCCGTATTGTCTGTACTGCTCTGTTCTGACTGGCCTTGTAGCCTTGTACTTTGTGAATGTGTGGAAATGTGTAACTCATAAAGCATCATATCTCTCCTTTAAAAATTGAGCTGTGCTGGTTGTCATGTATGAGCTGCTGCTGACACAGTTTATGTTTTCTTCTCAGCTATCAGTGTTTGATGTTTTTTCCTTTCCTCCTGGCTTTTGACTTCAATTTGCCAGCCTGTTCTGTGTGTCCTGTCCAAAGGCTCACCAAATGAAGTGTATGTTTTCCACTTGAAAGTGGCTGCCAAAGGCTGCTATCACACTCCCGGCTGTTTGAGGAAAGGGAATCTCTCTTTGAATAGCCTCTCCCAAGGTTTCTTCCATTTTTCCTTATATAATAAGGTTTTTTAGGGAGTTTTTCCCTTCTTCTTCTTAGAGAGCTTGGGCTGGGTTGGGAACATTAATGTGCAGGCCTGTAAATCCCTTTGAGATGTTGTATGTCATATTGAACTACAAATAAACTTGACTTGACTTGAAAGGCGGTAACACAGGTGGTAAAACTTCCATGCTGTCAGTGTGATTTTAATAACACACCCACAGCAGGAAGGCCACACCCTGTGTAATGGTTGGAATTCTCAGCACCAGCAGGATCTCTAGAGAAAACTCTCTGATGTTTTATCCCCTTCCAGTTTGTTGTAGCAAATACTGTAATAGTCATTTGAATAAAAACAGAAAATCTGGGAAAGATAAGCAAATAATGCTCATGATGACATAATTCCCCATCCATGTTTTTCTCATAGACACAATTTTGACCCACCTTTCCCTTGTTGCAGCACTACTGTGCACACTGATTGAAAATGGCCTTTTATGGTGCTGTCTCTGTTGTTGCCAGGTAAGACCTGAGTCAGCCGGCCAATCAGAATGGAACAGGGATTTTGGGATGGGATCTTGACAAAACAGAACCCAAAACAGTTTGTTTTCACTCAGTGTGTAAAGTAGCGCTGCAGCAAAGGAGAATAGAAGTGGATGAATGTGTGTTTTGCACATTAAAGCATTGCAGAGGTTTCAAAGTAGATTCTTAAAGGATAATACATTCATGAAGAGTGAATGCCCCCATTTCTATAGAGCTGAGAGAACTAGGATATTTACCGAGCGTCTCTAAGCACTATACAAGTAGATTTAACCCAGTCTAGACTTGTATGTCGTGTGTGTTTGAAGGCCTCGGTTGCAGCATCTAGGCAGACAAAGTGTGTCGGAGCTGTAAAGGCGTTGCTCAAAGGAGAGGGAAGGGAGAGTTACTGCTGGGAGTTTAGGAGAGGAAAACAGAGAGGAGAGAGGAGCTGAAATGCTTTTTATTTCCAAACAGGAGCGCAGATAAATACAAAGATGAGACGCTTGTGCTCTGTAAACACAAATGCATTAACAGTGTTTTCTCTCACTTGTCATGCAGTCAGATGGAATTATGGTCAACCCCTCTGCATCTCTCCTTCCTCGCCTGTATCACCCCAACCCAC